>JAUEJL010007004.1:0-22420 GCA_032274825.1 Drosophyllum lusitanicum | reverse complement strand
CATATGACCTACTATAACAGGTTCGATACATTAAATGGTAACTTTTAAGAGTCTGATACATTAAATGGTAAATTTGAAAGTTCAGTACACACAATAGCAAAATGTGACAAGTTGGATACATTTTCGGGAACTAAACCCTATATCAAACTATAAACAAAATAAACCAATTACAATGGCTATATAAATTTATTCCAAACACTCTATATTATTAATGACGTATATACATTTATCAACATTTTATAAATATTCAATGAATTGTAATGTACTCTAAAAATTGTATTTCAAGCTTGCTGCCTTGGAAATACCCTTAAAATAGCATTCCATACTTATCGCGTTATAAAATATCTCATAATACCCTTACTGGCTTATCGTTACGGAGAATTACTTTTAAGAAAATTATATTTTCTCATATTAAATTTTTTCTATTTCATCCTCCTAAGTTTTACCAACCAGTTGATGACATGTTGATTTCATTAATTATCTTTTCTTATCTCTTCTTTTGATTTTGACATATATCATGATATTATAAGTAGGAAGATATGTATGAATACAAAGTAGAAATATAAAATATCTATTTCTTTTATGATCAGATTTCTCACCCTGGACGACCTTATTAACTATAATTTCAAACCTATCGTTTTGCTAAACCTTATTAGCACCAATTCCATGTCTATCATCATGGAGTCACGTCGGAGTGTTTCTTAATGCTATTAATGTGGATACGCTCATTTATAATCAAGTAACATATAAATGTCTTATTGTAACCTAAACTAAATACTTGCTTTTATTATTATCTAGACGCATATCATCTTAGAGTTAAGATCCTCTCATGTTGTGGTCAAACATGACCCTCATGTCCTCTCACAAACATGAAACAATATAATAAATCATGTTTGACCATAACATGAAAAGATCTTTGAACTCTATTGAATATTTATCCTAAAATAAAGTTACAATAGAATCACACTCCTAAGAGATCATTAAAAGATATTCTCTTACTCTAACAACCTTACATTGCTCATGTTATTGTAACTTCAAGAATTACTTTGAATAGAAGTCTTCATAAAATATTTATAAAAAAAAAATTCTTTTACAAATTACAAGAGCAATGTACGCAAAAAAGGGGAAAGGAGTGAATACGAGATCGCCATTTTTGCTTGACCCTCGGGTTTCCGTCCAAACCCAAAAACAAACAACCGCCACCTTTCTCTCTCGTCACCTCCATTGCCGCATCATTTCAATCGTCTTACTGTTTTCTTGCAGAATTTCCGATTTCATCTATGATCGTATGTGGTACGTGTTTCTCTTCTGATATTGATTACACGAATATGGCCTTGATTTGTGCAGTCTTGTTGAGTTTTGATTCGTCAAAACGCAGATTATTGATTTATTTGAAGGAACTAAAGCTGATCTCAATTAAACGCGAATTTGAGTTGGATGATGCCTAATTCCAAATTCAGTACCTCTGATTCCAAAACCAATATGGTTGAGTCGAAGAACAACAATAAAATCAACGCCGCTGATTCGAAAACAAACAATGCTCCCGCTACCACCACCGTCAAACACAACACCGCTGATTTGAAGCACAATAGTTCTGTCAATACCAAGAACAACAATCCCGATACAAATACTGATGTGAAAACCAACTCTGATTCTAAAACAAACGTTGATGCTTCCGTTCAGGTCTGAATATCGGTCATTCCGCAATTTACGTATTGCATCTTTTGGATGTCATGTTTCAGTGTGTAGTTTCGAGATTTTAGGGGAATGGACATAACTGGGGTAACTTATTTCATTGTTTGGGCATATGTAATGAAACTGAATTTGGATAAACTTATGATTTTGATTTTGCTGTAATTCATTGAGATCAAAATAAAGCAATCTAAATATCAGAAGCTCAAGTAACTAATTATCAATGTTGACTTGTTGTGGAATTCAGTGGTATTTTTTCATTAGTAGCCTAGTGGTTGGCGGCCCTGATTCACATAAGGTCAAGGGTTCAAACATCATTAGGGGAGTCCTTGGGTTGGCAAAGGGGTAGAGGAAACGCCCCGTACATATGAGCATTTGAGCCAAAGGCTCGACTCCCTTGGATAACCTAAACAGGGATCCCTCTCCGTTTACCCGTTTAGTAAGTTGACTTCTTGTTCTTATGATCTAGGGAGATGGTGGTGGTGCTACATTATCTCCACATGGTGTAGCTCAGCCGTCTGAGAATGAACATTCTCTTAATGGCAACAAGGTTTTTTATTTTTATTTTTGTTAACCAACTTTCAAGTTAATTACTACCTCTGTGGTTATTTGCTTATTCAAAATTGAAATTAATCTTGTTCCATATTCAACACCCATAATATTTCATTTTGTCGAATCTGCTCTAAAGTTCAATGCACTTATAACAACAATATTTAGACACGACATAATGCAACAACTATAACCGTTTTAGTGACTTGTACACTATAAAGCTACTTTGTATACCACATGTTACATAAAGAGTTATGATGTGAAAAGTAACACAATTCACCCCCCTTTTACTAAAATTTACTTTCCCAGTGAAATCATAGTTTTCTTTAAATGAGCATTTTTTGATTGGAGAAAGGGACAGTTCAAACTGTCACTGACAAGGATTGATCACATGGGTTACAAATTACAATCTCTTTGATTTGATATGCAATTATTGATTTGCAGGTGTACAAGAGTGGACCACTATTTCTTTCATCAAAAGGTGTGTTAATTTCATCACTTCGCCCTTACAAGTAATCCACTGGTGTTTTTTCCTATGTACGTTGTTGCCATCACGTGTGCTTGTAAACTTGTATACTAATGCATTTTTCTCCACTCGTTCTTTTATCTATTGGTACAACCACAACCACAACCTTTAACTTTGTCTTGAAAATTAAAGGTTTAATTTGCTCTTTGCTTAAAATTAGTAATCTAGTTGTAAAACTGGTAATCCATCATTAGTGGCTGTTCAGATTGTCGGTATTACTCCATCTAGTTATGTTAAGTTTTGATATTTAATAATATTCTAATCGCATAAAAAGGTAACAACTTTGGTCAAATTTGTATTCCCTGTAGCCATCTTCTTTACCAGACAAAACCAATTAACTTTCAACCTTAGTTTGTACGTAGTAAAGAGCCTCAATCTTTCCTGACATGCCGTTGATGTTGTCCCGTGGTGCTAACATCATGGGGAACCCTTTACCTGCAAATGAGGTTAAAGAGAACTTTTGAAATACAAGAGATTTTTCCTGGGGGGAACAAAGTTTGTTATATGAGATAAACTTTGATCAAAGTGGATTACCTTTTTATGCGATTTTCCTTTAGTACAAATGACAACATTTAGGTATATTATACGGAAAATACCCATATAACTTGTTGTTGAGCAGCAGTTATTCTTTTAAAGGTCAAAAGGTTACAACAGGTCTTGTCAATATGTGTTTGAGTGAGGTTTTTCTGTGTTTTCTGAATGAACTTCCTTTTAAACTTTATATCTATTACTGGCTTCCAGAACATGGTTATTTTATTCACCTGTTAATTTGCCATGGCTCTAATCATACGGTATGGGCAAATCCTAAATTTCATATTGGCGTCACATATTATCACATGTCACGCGATAAATTGCATGCAATAACTTCCAACTTATGATTAGAACTTGTACCACCGAATTCCTCATGTATGATCTTTTATATAACATTGTTTGTATCTTGGCCAAATTTTGCAGGCATGATGAACCTTTGTTTTTCAATTCTTACTCGAACAGTGAAGTGAAATATACATAAATGACCAAATTTAAGAAGTATCAAAAACTGAAACTTTCATAGATACCACTTGTATTGTACATCAATTATGTCTATCTGAAATACTTTATTTACTTCTATGAGTTTATAATCCTAGATCATGTAGCATCTATAGTTAAGTGTCTGCATGAAGAATGTATTAGAAGGACAACACACAATGTCATTATGACAAGTACATTTCTAATTTCCAGTAGTTTATCAATCTGAGGGCACATTATACTTTCCGATAAGTCCCTAAACTACACTTGTTACGCAGGGATTGGCTGGACCTCTTGGAAGAAAAGGTGGTTTGTTCTTACACAAACCTCGTTGGTTTTCTTTCGAAGTAATCCTGTAAGTTATGTATGTTAAGTGGATGTTTTGTTCTGGCCTTAATTAGCTTAGAGATTGTGGAGGAACACAATTTGAATGCTGATTATCCAGGGGTTTGTGATCTTGTTGTGGATTATGTTTTTGCAATAAAACCATCTCATAGCCTAAAACTTATTACGGTCCTAAACTCTTAATGTGAGAAGATGGCGAATGATTTCAGATTAGTAGTGAAGAAGATTGTATCTTAAATAGAAAAAAGTATCATAAAAGATATACCGAGTCAACTGAACGCATAGCTTCTTCTTTTTCTTACTCCTCTCCATCTCTGTTTATTGCAAGTTTGCATTTTTCTTGGCTTATTTGTTGGTTATAAGACATATCATATAAAGTGATTCAATTCTTGTTACATTGATGCTCAATCTTTAGGAAATTTATATTTCACAAATATAGATACAAAGTGTCTCATAGAGAACCCATCAATATGAATTAGTAATACCCTGGAAAAGATTTAATAATGTCCCAAGTATCATCATCAATATGCTATAAATTATAGCTGCTTATGCCATATTAGGTATTCACCAAGTCAGCTTTATACCCTTTAACAATTTTGTAACTGATGGCTAAATAATGTTTGATTTATAGGTTTTTGTGTGTTTAGTTTTTGGAAATTTTCACTTTACCTGGTTCCCTAAGTAAATAGTCCTCTCTTTGATATTGTTAGAAATATTAAAGGGATATTTATAGTTTTAACTTTGTTAATGTTCAGAATGATGCTCCTCAAAGGGGTGGTGAGGTGAATTTGACTCTTGGTGGCATAGACCTCAACAGTTCAGGCAGGTTAGCTTGTTTTCTTAAACTCAATTAATTTTTTACATCATATTCTGTTTTTGGTGCTCCTTTGCTTACTACATATGGTTTTTTATTTAAATTTCAGTGTTGTTGTTAGAGTAGATAAGAAACTATTGACGGTTATGTTTCCAGACGGTCGTGATGGGAGATCTTTTACTCTTAAGGTGCTATTCTATCGCGGTCTTGTAAATGCAGTAGTAATTATATTTCCTCAAACTGTTTTCTGTTAACAACCAACCTACTCCAGTTTTAATCAACTAACCGGCAAAATGCTAGATATATCTCAAGCGTTGTCAACATCTACAGAACACATTGCTTATGACAATCATTGTGCTTTCTAGTTTTTTGGGTTTCAACACGTGACACATCGTTTATATCCAATTACGGCCAGCAAATAGGACTCATTCTTCTGAATCTAATAGACTGACTAGAGTAATGTCTGAAAATGTAAGGAACCTGAACTGTTAAGAATCCTTATGCATGCATAATATCTGGAAGGATTTGCACCAAAATGAAAACCTGAGAAGGTTTCAGATTTTGTCATCTATATATATTAGTCCACAAATTAGTTTTATTTGATTAGACAGTTTCTTTAATAAAACCGACTGGCTGGTTGCTTCTAACTACAAGTTATTGACTTCTATTTTTTTAGGCAGAAACTACGGAGGATTTAAATGAATGGAAGGCTGCATTGGAGGAAGCTTTGGAAAATGCACCAAGTGTCAGCCCAACAGTGGGGCAAATTAGAGCATTGAAAAATGAGAAGGGTGATACAGCTGATGGTTCTTTGGATCAGTGTAAGAACATTTTACCGAAGAACAGTTATTTCTTAAAATTTTATTGTCTTTCCATATGTTTGAATTTTCTGTTCTTGTAGTTGCTGCTAGTCTGTTAGATATGTGACTTGAACCCACAGTTAGAAGGGCAAGAGCATCTTCTCACTTATTGTAGAAGCGAATATATCTAAGTGGCTTGATTTTTTTCTTTCAACAGCAAAAGACCGATCCCTAGAAAAACCAATGGTTCTTGGACGCCCAATCTTACTTGCACTGGAAGATATAGATGGAACCCCTTCTTTCTTGGAGAAAGCCCTTAGATATGTTGAAGATCATGGTAAGATGCAAACTTTATTCAATTCGGAGTCATTTTTGAGCCATTTCACATGGCTTACGGTTGCAAACAAAACAAACCATCATTATTGTGTAAATGCAAAAAATACAGTGATTTTGCAAGATGAACCATTACTTCATGTTCATTAAGCTGCCTTTGATTTTATTTATTTGGCTTCGAGTGTCATAGGAGTGAAAGTAGAAGGCATATTGAGGCAGGCTGCCGATGTTGAAGATGTTGAGCGTCGCATCCGAGAATATGAACAAGGTCAGTAATTTATTGAAATTCCTGTTTTCATATAAGATCATAAAGTAATAAAAATCTGGGACACACAAGTATCAATTTGGTTTTTTTTATATCAATTCTAATTTCCTACTAAAAACTTGCCCGAAGCCTGTTAAATGATCAAAATCATCACCCCATGATAATTGAAGTATCACTAGTATCATAATGTATAATTTGTATTTTTTAAATGAATACAATGGAATTCCAAGTTACACTAAGTACCCTCTTAACTATATCCAATGACTAGTAAGTACGTAAAATATAATTAGTCCATCCTCAAAAGCTAAGGGTAGGGAACGATCAGCAGCTTGGACCGTTATGTCTGTGCATGGACTCAAAACTGGACAGGTGGACCAAAAATTTGAGAAACCTAGACCCAAGACCGAACAGATGCTAATCAGTTGGTTATGGGCCAAACCCGATCTAGAAACTGGTTGGTTCAAAAGAATCAAATCTAGACCGCTTGTTGGGCACTTGGGCCTATGTTTTCAGTGAGCTACTTGGTTTTTGTTGGGCTTATGTTTAATGGATATATTAACATAGAATAAAACAATGGTAAAGATAAGCTCAAAGTGGTTAATTGACCTTCCTGTCAACCAGAGAGCTAATGGACTACTTATTTTTTGTTGGGCTTATATTAAAACTTTGAAAACTATGATTAAGAAAAATGAAGTAATAACCAGAGAGCGAATGGACTACATATATCATTAAAAGTTGATTAACCAATTAAGGTCCATGTCATGTGTACTGCTATTAAGAAGTTTTTATCAGCGTGAAAAACGCATGTGCATAGCAGGGCATAATTTGTTAACATTAACAAATAAACGAACTTCATGTGGACAAATTTACCACATAAACCGTGCTAAAATGCAGTTTACAAAAGTGCTTGACTCGTTGGGTTGGTCAACTGAGTCCAGCATGCAACATAAGTACATAATGCACAACAGAACAGTTAATAGTAGTTTGTTTAAAACAAGAAAAGGATAAGCTGTATTAACCTATACATGAAAATCTCAAGAATTATCCCATAAACAGTTAGACCCCAACTTTTCATGTTCATTTAAATAGACACCAGCATACTCCCTTGCTTGTTTATCCGCTACAGATATGGGTGTGCAAAGAGTTGAAGGGTTTCTATTAAACCTATTTGGTCACCGGTTTTCGTACATTGGACTAAGACTGAGAATTCTTAGAAAAGGGGACCGAAAATCAACTGATATACATGCATGTCAGGCTGATTCATCGGGTTACACCGGTCTGGATCGGTTTTGCATACCTGTTGCTGGGAGGCTGATGATATTTCATGGCAAAAGCAGAGCTAAAATGGGAGACCTGAGTATTGATGCCCTCAATTGTCTTGCAGTCACAATGACTAGGATGTATAGTAAGGCATTGCATGTAATTAGATAAATAGATATGGACCTTTTGTGGAGGTTTATAAACTAATATTAGCAGGAGCTTAGTATTCACTAGAAGCATGCTTGAGAAGCCCGTTAGAGACTGTAGGTAATTTTATGGAGCAAGTGTACATGATCTGGATGTTGAGGGGTTATAAAACTCGGGGGTTTGTTTCATGTAGACGGTTTTCATGAGCATGCCATGAAGGAAGGTGTTTTGGACATCAATTATCTCAGAGTCCAGTTTCTAGTCACGACTAGAGAAAGTACCGTGTGAATGGTGGTCGATTTAACATGTGGCTGAATGTCTAATGAAAGTCATCGGTTTGCTAATGGGACGCTTTTGTAAAGTCAAGATTTATAGCAAGTAATAACACTTGTCTTCTCTTTTACTATACCTAAAGTATTCTTCGGCAATGGTAGAACACCACTCTAGATGTTTGTTGGCAATAGAAAAAGGATGTAGGCAATTGATATGATGACACACATCACTTCCATGTTGGATAAGTTGTTTTATTACATAAATAAAAGTACTACTAAAAAGTTTAATGATATTTTGTCTCTTTCACCTTATTTTTGATAGTATACGTATCTATCTAATGAAATACTTATCGTGCCTTTGAGAACATTGAAAACTAACTCAATCTTGTGATCATATCCATTTATACACAGATGAACATTGGATGAGATCCATGTTTTATTTTATATAATCTTTGCTTGGCCCTTCTCTGTCAATACCGATGAACAACTACACTCATGGCGGAACTGCACAGCATAGCTAAACTGCTCAACTAGATATCTGGATGGTCGGATTTGACTAAGGAATTGTGTGTCTGAAACCATAGACCACCTCTAGATTTACTAATTGTTCCTAACTTTCTGGCATTGAAATGTAATCTATGGACTTTCAGGAAACAACATTTCAGTCCCTGGACTTCAGAATGTAAGTTTGTGGGGTTCCAACTCAATTGGCTATGAGTGTAGTAGCCCAGGACCCTTATTAAGCATATTACAAAGTCACTTTTCGTCTGATGTGGGACATTACTCAACACAGAAAAGGTTTTCTGGAAATTACAGCCCAATCTTAAATTCAAATGCACATGTTATATTGTCTGAGAACCATAATAATACATCCATGAAACTTGCAACAGTTAATACCAAATGTTGCGTAAGACTAGATTATATTTGGTAGAAATATACATAATTAAAATATAACTAGCACAGTTATGGTTAACGCTTGTTATAATATAGGAAGTCTGATATTATTAAAGGTTCCACGTGACAGATAACGTATATAATTTGGTGCAGGGAAGATGGAGTTTACAGAGGAGGAGGACGCCCATGTTATAGGAGACTGTATCAAGGTGCCATGTACACTTCACATATACGCTTATTATTAATATTAATGTTTGGCACATTGTGAAGTGTTCTGTTTTTTCCCATTGTACTTATTTTGAATTCACATTATTTCTTCTTTATGATTTTCTGCTTCAGTATGTTCTTCGGGAATTACCATCATCTCCAGTTCCAGCATCTTGTTGCAATGCTTTGCTAGACGCATATCGTAAGTCTCACATTTTACAATGTAATAAGTGCCTTTGACTCTACTTGAGATGATTTTATCTTTGACAAGTTCATATACTTGTATATTTGAGTCTGCCAAGCAACATACCATGGAGAACTCTATGCATGAGTCCTAGAATGGCAACATAAAGCATATTAGTCAATAATCTTTAAAAAATAAATAAATGACTTTATTCTATGACCTTGAAACTTGTAACTTATAGCGAACCACAATTTATCTCTAATGATATTTCAAATGCATGAACTGATTACCTTTGATGGAAACATTCAGCAACCATACCAACAAACCAAGGATGCATTTCATGTTTCCTTAGGATGGCTTGTCTGGCACAACTAACTTCAGTTTTGGCTCATGTTTCCCCTTGTATTATCCGAGCTATCAATAGAATGGCTAATAGTTTTTTCTTTGTCTTTGATTCACTTGATTTTAGTTATTGTTACATATTGTTCTGTTTTACCTTGTATTAATAACAACTTATGATTAGGAACTGATCGAACCATGAGAGTCAGTGCCATGCGTACAGCCATATGTGACACTTTTCCTGAACCAAATCGCCGTTTATTACAAAGGTAGTTGATTAATAAGTTCTTTTTTTCCATGTAGCTCTTATCACCCCTGTAAGATAATCCATTTCCAATCATTGGTTTCTTTGGCATCCTTTACCTCATACTTAATTCATTCACTATATTCTTTACAGAATTTTGATAATGATGGAAACAGTGGCTGAGAACAAAACTGTGAACAGAATGAGTGTTTCAGCTGTTGCTGCTTGCATGGCACCACTACTTCTTCGACCCCTTTTGGCAGGTGAATGTAATCTTGATAGTCAATTTAATATGGGTGGTGATGGATCTGCTCAACTTCTGCAAGCAGCTGCAGCTGCTAACCATGCTCAAGCAATTGTCATTACACTTCTAGAAGAATACGATAATATATTTGGGGTAATCTCTACATGTTTTTTTTCTTATTCCTCCTTATTTCATCTTTACTTCACACTTATGTCTGTTCATACGTGGTATCTGCTTTTGAGATCAACTGAAAAACATGTGTATTTGCAGGAAGGAGACATGTTAAGTGATCTATACTCTGACTCAGAAGAACTTGGAAGTGAGAGTGAAGAGCTTAGTGAGGATGAAATCTATGAAGAGGATGATTACGAGGATGGTGACTATACATCTGAAGATTCTGAACGTGCATCAACCTCTAGTCACTGTGATGATGAAGGAGACACACATCAGAAGAACACCAAGGTTTGATTCTTGTAGTTTTTAATCTGTGATTTAATATTTGAAAAAGTTTCACTACATCATAATTTGTTTTTTCAATTTTGTTACAAAATCAAGTTCTTTTGTGGTATTTAATAAGTTTATTTTCTGAATCTGTCGCTACAGGGACCTGGTACAATTAAATCATATTCCATGTCACACAAAGTAACTGGAGCCAGTAAAAAGATACAGTCAAGTTCTCATGTCAGATCGGTAAGCCAAGTTGGTGATAATGTTTTGAATCATGATTCAACAAGAAAAGCAGTTGAGCATGTTGGGTGTTCTGAAAATGACAAAATACAAGTAACAAGCAGAGAGTTGAGTGATAACATTCAGAGATCTTCAACTACTGCAGATGGGTCCACAAGCATGAAGCGGACTACTTCTCAACGAACTGATGTAAGTATAAGTTTTTTCTTCAGGTTTTATTTCATGTGAGAGGTATAATAAACACACACAGGCAATCACATGTAACATTTATAGTTCCCAATACAGCCCTTTGGGCAACCAACCCATTTCGCTCTATCATTTCTTCTTTCTTTCCTAGCCTACTCAAAAAACGAAAACTATTTTAGGATTTAGGAAGGGCTACCGTTATATACGCAATTCATAAAGGATGCCGAATCATCCGCCGAATCCTATGTTTCATCCTAGTTTATTTGATGTGTATACCTCTTTTTCAGTTGGCCTCTTGTATATCTAGGCCAATGTGTCTTGTTGGGCTTCACCTTATAGGTTATGGGTATCTAGTAATTTTATTTGTTTAAGTGCAGGCAAAGAAAAACTTAGCAAACATCGAGGAAAAAGAGTAAGTGACACTTCAAATATCAACACAAGCTTATATGAATTGGAATCATTTGAAATTACTTCATATCTTTTTAAATTACCAGGGCTGAAGTTAAAAGGCCTGAGTCCACTATAGAGGATATAAAAGCTATAACTGAAGCAGAGGACTTGTTGAGCAAAAAGAAAGCTTTGGAGACACGTCGTCTGCAACTCGAGCAAGATGTATGTATAGGATATGGATTGCATCTTTTATATCCTCATTCATTTTCTTCTATTATTTCTACAAGAAATATTTTTTTATCTTCTGAAATAATTTCGGCTTAAAATAGATCATGTGTCATGTCTTTAATTTCTTTCACCTCATTTTTGTGCACCTATGCTTCTGATTTACAGACATTCATTGACTGACTTTTTTATGATAATATCTATTATTTTGGCACACTGGTATTTTTAATTGTGTGTGTAGGTGGCAAGATTAGAGGAACAGCTACGAAAGGAGTTAGAATTAAGAAGAAAACTTGAGGCTGGAATTATGATATCTCAGCAGGCCTTATTTTTACAATCTCATAATAATGAAAAGGTCTAAGCCCAATAGGCTATATTTTATGAGTTTTGGTTATGCACTAAGTTATTAAACTCTAGATGTTCTAGAGATAAAGCCAGATTCGGGTGATTTTTCCCAGGCAGAGAGTGATGTCATAAGCTTAACTCAGAAAGTTAATGATCTTGAAGTGCCATCTGCAAATTCAGGAAAAGTGTAAGCTTCAGTTTCCCTATTATTTTTTAGTGAAGATCCTAGTGTACATTTTTAATTTTCATAGTTTTCTGTTCATTTTTTTCAACACTAATCTCTTTTCAACATATATTTCCTCCCTATGTTTACTTTGTACTTCCTCGCATTTTTTTTGGTTCAGAAAAGATTATCTTGAAGCTACAGCTACTTCTCAGGATAGTAAGGTAACATACTAGCATCATTTTCATTTTTCTCGGAAGATTCATACTATAAAGAGTTTGTATTGAGAATGGAAATACAATTGGGATGTGCCATTCTATCACACATGTTATTGTTCATCAGTATCCTATAAATTGATTGAAATTTTGGTCTTTCACAATTCAAAGGAAACCACTTCCTAATGTTAATTAGTCTATGAACTATGTTGTAAGGAATTGGTTTGTGATGCATGGATACTGAAATTGTTAAATGTGTGTGTTCATATTCACAAATCAAATCCGAATCAATAACACAGGTATCTTATCTCATAATTCACATACTGACATATACAACTTATTAAGTCCTATCCTACTTTTACTTTTTCTTAATACATCCATATTAATCTAGGCTACAAATATACCTGTCTCTTTCTTGCAGGTATATTTTAGTTTTTTACCACAAAATCTAATTTTTAGTTTCTGAATTTTCTCTCTTTTTGAAGAAAAAGTTCAAATTCACCCCTCCCATATCTCCTATTCATGAATGAGATTGGATTCTTTGAAGAGGGTATGAACTACCTTAACAGTACAAAAAAGAAAATCAGGAGATGCATTAAGACGGTTCTTTTTTACACTACAGGATCTGTTTTACACTACATGCATACACTAACTTCATGAAGGTCTGGCTATGTTGCCACAACCCCCAAAACACATACCCAAAAGCATCAATACCTGTCTCTATGAAAATATAACTGATACCCATTTTCAACATTTATCTATAATTAATTAGTGATGATTATCTGAGATCTAACAATCACCTCACTGGACCTTGAAACATAACAATTTTGTTTGTAACAGGATACACACTCTATCAAGGATGGCAATGACAAACATAAATTTCACTCTTATTCTACTAGATTACCTCCACACCAGCAGCTTGATCCAACTCACAGTTCCAAGGCACATACTGATTCCTTTTGCCAGCTTCTTCTAATATTTCATTTTCCGTCAGAATTCGCATTTGGAGCTTTGGCTGTGTTAATATTTCATTTATTTATTTGTTTATGTAATTATTTATATTTAACAGGAGAGACGCTCTAGCAAAGATAACATAGAGAAACATAACTTTCAATCTCACTCTTCGAAATTACCTCCCAATCAGCAGTCTGATTCAACAAAAGACATGAAAAAGTCTTTGTCAAGCAAACCTAAAAGGTTGAACTCAAAGAGTGAGGTATATATACATACATATTTTTCTCTTTGAAAGATTAATCTAGCATTACCTTCGCCTAGAGGTCACAATTTCAACCCATTTACTTATTAGTTGGTCAATTTGGTTATGGTTATGTCTAAATGTCTAATGAGTCAAATGGGCCAACTAGAAAAAGTAGTTAAAAAGGGAAATGAGTCAATGGGTGGAATAGGTCAAAAGTCATCCAACGTGTATTTTTAATGCATAAGTTCTCCTAAATGGCTTTATGCAAAAGTTTAGATTAATATCGTATTGATATAGCTTTTGCAATCATATATTACACTCTATAGTTAATAGAAAAGGAATTTTAAAAAGTGTGTTTTGGGTCTACTGAACTGACCCCTTCTGCATGAAAAATATACACGTTTCAATCCAGCCTACTCATTTTGCCACATTTACTTTTTGCCTATGAAAGACACTTGCCTAACAGTCAACTCTATGGTTATTTTAGTTCCACGTGAAGTGTGATGTCTATGGATATACTATTCTTAAGCCCCTTTCTTAGGACCTAGTGCCACACATACACAAAACTAACCATAGGAATCCAGAAATTGAACGTGGAATTTATTTGGTTAAAAGATTTGCATGCATCCTTCACTTTGTTTGAAGTTTCTTATATTTCATAACAATGCAAAGATGAGGCTGATATCATTTGAAGCCCAATTCAGAAATGATATAAGTGTGCTAATTAATTGTCATTTACAACCATTTTCTGATAAATGTTGGGTTCAAGAAATAACTTTCAATGCATGGTCTATCGATGTTCTAATGTTATTGTAGGATGCTATTTCCATGCTTAATAATTTCTGAAATCAATTTTTGACTCTTCTACCCATTGCATATAGCTTCTTTTTTTCTTATTTTCGACCTTCCAATTCGATGACTTTTTTGTATTTCCACTGACATTTTCTTAACAACTGGTCATTCTTGCAAACTATAGCCTTTTTTTTGTCACTTCTACAAGACCCGTTAATCTACAATGAAAGTCATGTATGATGTTTTGAATTCTTTCACATCTTAGAGTTATTACATGGAAATATACAAGTGTTTGTTTGAACTATTGTACTTTGGTTTATATCATGCATGGTTCTTGGGAAAACGCAAAGAAAAAAAAACTCGCTATATTGATTTTGGACATTTTGTGAATATAAATTTGCGCTCTTATAATGATATGATCCTTGCAGACAACGGGTACAAATTCAACAATGTCAAAAATTACAAATGGACTCAACTTATTGAAAGAAAGAAGCAACCAAATAGCGGATGAGCTGCAGATCATGAATAAAGACCGGGGCAAAAACCTGTCCCAAAAGCATGCTCGAAAAGGCTCACAAGATGAATTTGATATCCAATCATCAGTGAGACCTAATGAAAGTCAATCCCAACACTTGGATTCACATGTGGATAGGGGAAGGAAACCAGATGATCAGTCTACAAGTGTTGAGAGAGGGAAATCTGAAAGTTTATCAACAGATAAACAACATGAAGTGGGTCAACAACAGACCTTTTCAAGATGATGTGTGGGCCATTCTTACAAACTTATGTGTTTTGCTATATATATATAAAGTAAGTAGTGATGCAAAAGCTGAATAGTTGATCTTTGATTCTTTTACTTCATCGTGATGTTACTTGCAGAAAACAAAATTGCTTAATGATTTAGGTTTTACCAACTTGTATTTATACCTCTACGGTACTTGCACAAAATATCCTAAACTATGACTAACGTCATATGTACTAATAACTTCATTAAAATATATTGAACACAACTTAAGGGATCTAGTAAAGGAGGTGGTATAACTTTAAAGTTTATGACTTTTTTTTCTTAAAACCCAAATTTATTGACATAATGGGTCGTCAGTGCCATGTATCCATCTATAGCGTAGTGAATAGTGATAGAACTCCACAAATTAGACGTCAAACATTTATCCTACTAGTTACTTTTTCCAACTTTTGTTTTAGAGTCGTCTATTTTAGGACATCTTTCTTTGTTGTACTTCTTGTTATGGGATTCGCACCCAATGCAAAAGTTTAAGCAATCGTTGCTTCATGTTCTATATAACTAGATGGATAGTCATGTATAATGTTGTAATTGTTCATTTTCTCGTTATACATAGCTGATTTGAAGGGGGGAAATTTTTATGGTGGATCAGACTTAATAAGGTCAAAATATTTGAGAATACCCTCTTAATATTAGAAGTTTCATCACTATGTTTGACACCATACATCCTTCCATAAGCAGTACAACTTTCCTTTTTAACTCTATCGGGTCCAACCACTAACTTAACAAAATAGACCCACACTTAAGAAACTTTGTTTAGATGAAAGCAATGAACTAAGCTCATCTTCTTTCTCCTAGCCTATATCTTGTTGGTGGGTGTGCTACATATGTACCAAGTATTTTTTTTTTCTCTATGATAAAAAAGGGTAGGTAACTTTAAGGTTTAAGCATGTAATGAAATAATAAGATTGAGAAAACACAACTTACATGATCTTAACTTACAAGAGATTAATGAGTTCAAAATCAACATTCAACAAACAAAATAAATGTCTCATGACTTTCTAGAGAGTTTAGTTGAATTGAAATGAGTTGCTTTTATGCATTTTTATAATTACATAATGTATTAAATATAATAAAAACTTTGGTACAACAAATTTAACTCCTAACTTTTCAGTAATTAAGAAGACTATTATGGATCAATAAATTCAAACTTACATTGCATTTAAAGACAAAGTAATTGCTAATCAATCAAATTAAAATTACCCAACCACAAATTGTATTACTTTTTTTAAAGCAATGACATTCTAGTTCCTATTAATTATGCATTGTTATCACTTTTTTGGGCCTTAAACTATCTTCTTGGATTGGGGGTTTACATTTTTTCACGACAAACACACACATTCATTAAACCTATCCTTAAATCTATTTCATTGTTCATAACGAGACTTAAATCCATAATCTCTTGGGAGGAGATACCACTCCACAACATCAAATACCGACGTGTTACAAGCCCTTTGGTGTATTGAGAGTTTACATATATATGAACCATGATCGAGAGAGTTCTTTATATATGTTATTGGAGGTGGATGAAGCCCATTGATTTTTTAGAATTTACAAGAAATTATTATATAAAAATATTCTATCACCTTGTAAAAAAATAAAATTGGACTTCATATAACCTTTTAATCTAAACAAATTGATCAATTAATTTATTAATGATAGTCTAGTGTAATAATATATTTAAAAAAATCTGGTAAATAGATACTTATATTTTTTTTATAATTATTATAATTAATTTATTGTCATTTCAAATTTGACAACTCTCATACTTATACCCTGTGTGTTTTAAAATAAATTCTCAGTATTTTTGTTTCTTCATCCATTTTAATTTCATCTTTGTTTAATGAAGTTTGGTTGTTGAACAATATTGAAAAATAGGGTTTCAATGTTATGTAATTTTTTTCAATAAACTAATTATTACTAATGAGCTATGTAAAAAAAAAGGATCTTAAACATTAATAGACTATCTTCATTGAATCATGTTTAGTAAACATTTGATTACTCTTGCCTTCTATTTTCTTCAACTACTTTAATTTTTTTCCAATCTCAATTCATTAGTTAACCTTTAATAACAAATTTTTTTCCCAAACTTGTCCATTAATGAACATTTTGTTGTTTGTAATTATCTCTCTATCATACAAGATATTTCAAATTATCTCTCTAGTAACATCGTCATCGTACCTTGTTTACAAAGAACAAAACCATAACTAGTAATAATAATAGTTATATATGTAAGTTAATTATGTTATCATCACATAGTAACATCGTTATCGTGCCTTGTATATAATGACAACTAAGAAAAAGTTCATTATTTTTTAATTCAATTTGCCCACTAAATAAATATTATGTTAGTCATTTTATAATATTTTAATAATAATAATAGTAATAGTAATAATAATAATAATAATAGTAATAATAATAAGTTTTTGTATAAGAATCACCGAAGTCCTGCAAGCGATCCTCCACCTCTTGTTTATCTATATTTTAAATTCAAATTCACATGTGGGACCGCGGAGCTCAACGGCTGCGATTTAACCTAAGCAAGCAAATCATACATTCAACAATCTCCCTCCAGTATATATATATTACTTTCCTCCGCCAACGACACATTTTCTCTGCTAAACTCTGTATACTTTCATCCTCTCTCTGAAAATCCTCCATCGTCAATGGCGGCGACGGCCTTACCGGACAACCTAACGAGAGAACAGTATGTGTACATGGCGAAGTTAGCTGAACAAGCTGAACGGTACGAAGAGATGGTGAAATTCATGGAAAAGCTTGTTGTCGGACTAACGCCGGCGGCTGAGCTCACTGTCGAGGAGCGTAACCTTCTCTCCGTCGCCTACAAGAACGTCATCGGCTCGCTCCGTGCGGCTTGGCGTATCGTCTCTTCGATTGAACAAAAAGAGGAGTCGCGGAAGAATGATGACCATGTTGTGCTGGTTAAGGACTACAGATCTAAGGTTGAGGAAGAACTTTCAGACATTTGTTCGGGAATATTGAAGATTTTGGATTCAAATCTTGTTCCGTCAGCTTCTACGGCGGAATCGAAGGTGTTTTATTTGAAGATGAAGGGAGATTATCATCGGTATTTGGCGGAGTTTAAAGTCGGAGACGAGCGAAAGGAATCCGCAGAGCAGACTATGAACTCGTACAAAGCTGCTCAGGTAGTTAATTACTTGACTTTGGTGTTGAAACTTAAAGAATTGTGATAATTGGTCAAGATTTGATAGCTAAAATTTTGCTTACATTAATTGATTTACATATCCGCGTGAGTAGTTTTAAATTGAGATTCCAGTTTAGTATAAGAGATTTGGGAAGGTGGATCAATAATTTCTAGGTTAATGACTAGAGTTAGAATAGGAGATTGGGAGTTTATTCACTTTATTGGATATTAAGATTTACATACCAGCTAGGGAGAAATTCATTGAACCAATGTATTATATGTCCCAATACTTTTATAATCATATGTTATTTCTCAGCTGCCATGTAGGCTGCTTGTGTTTGAAGTTTCTTATAATTTAGTGTATTGGGGATTTTGAAACTAGGAAATATTGTTTGACCATAAACTAGCTACTAATACATGTAACTTCATAAATAACTGCAGAAATTGTGTTTAACACTTTATTTATTTATAACAGGGAGTTTTCCGAAGATTTTAGGAGCGAAAGCATTTTGCTTTTGAAAAATAAACTCTTCTTTTAAAACGTAGTTTTCTTTTGACATTAGAGTTAAGCTTTTGTCAAGGAAAAAAAAACTCGTATAAACTTTTAAATAAAAAGTTATATGAAGTACCATAAAAAAAAGCTAGATCTTTTAATAAACCAAATTACACAAATATCCTTTCATTAAGTTTGTTTCCTATTTAGGGTTTTATTTTTGCATCCTTTGTCATTTTACATTTTTCAGCTATAATTACAACGGTTTTGTCTAACACCTTGATACAATTAAAACTCTAGCTTCCAGCTCTATTAAAAAGCTCCGAGTCCAGCCAGTTTTATCGATCATACTCTTGGATAGAGAAGCCTGAGTAGTTGTATAAATTATAATCAGCAAAGCATGGTGTTGGTGTCTAGAAAGGGATTTGCAAAATCAGGCTACAGTTGATAGCATACTATAGCTATATGATTAGATTGATAAAAAATGACTGCATTTGTATTATTCCAGTTGTAGGAGCTTGGTTAGTCCTGCAGATTGTAACCCATAAAAGCCTCAATTATATATGTTAATTTTTCATTTAATTCTCTTTTGAAGGACTTTGCAGAGGCAGATCTAGCTCCAACTCATCCAATAAGATTGGGTCTGGCACTAAATTTCTCGGTGTTCTACTATGAGATCCTCAATTCATCTGACAAGGCTTGTAGCATGGCGAAACAGGTTGGAAACATGACTTTTTAATTACTCAAATGTCATTCCCTTTAAAACCTAGGTTTATCTTAACTCCTAGGTTTGTTATCAGTGGTCAATTCAATATTTCTTATTATCAAGTGTTATTAGTACTTGGTAGTGCTAAAAGCTTATGAAACATTTTTTTAAATTGATTAATAAGGTAGTTAGCCATTGACTTTGTTGGTAGTATGTATATGTACACCTGATCCTTGGGGACCCATAAAAGGCAGCGTTATTATTTAAGTGAAGAATGAGTCATTTGGAGGTGGACATATTCTAAAAGTCTTAGCCAGCTCATAGTAAGGATGTCATTGTCATGTTTATACATTTATGGGGCAATTTCCTTCTAAAAGTACATAGCTGATGGCATCATAATTTTACTTGTAAATTCAGTAACTTTATATTTACACACTTCATATTTTAAAAAAATCAAATATATTTGTAACAGATAATAATCTAATTACAGTTAAGACACAAAAACTCATTACATAAGTTGAAAAGTTATTGACCATAATACCCTTCTCCCCCAAGAACATTAAATTTTATCAAAAACTTCTCAATTTCTTCTTCTCACTGGTCAACGCATGGCCGAAGAATTTACCCCCTATCTGCCCAACATACATTTCAAATTTAGCCCTCACTCATCACAAAGAACCAATGTTTTAGGGTTTTTGAAAGGTTAAATTGTTTACCTTTTATTTTATTTACTACGAGGGTAAAATGAGAATTTAGTTGTGTAGAATTGTTTGTAACTTGTAACAATTTAAATAATGGAATCGATAAATATGAGAGTTTTAGTGTTGTGTGAGGGTAAACATTATATTATGAAGTTTAGAAGGGGAAATATGATATATAAACTTCTGGAAGGAGAGAAATCAGATAAAGAGTTGTTTCACACCTTCACATGTGCCAACTAATGGGTTTAAGCTTCTTTCTTACAGTCTTACTATTACCGGTTTCTTATTATGATATATATCATTTTTGGGGATTAAAGTTTCTGCAGCTTGGGCCATAACTATATTTGTCATGTCATTGATTTATGATTAGGCATTTGAGGATGCCATAGCTGAGCTGGACACATTGGGTGAAGATTCCTACAAGGATAGCACTCTTATTATGCAACTACTGAGGGACAATCTCACTCTTTGGACCTCAGATGCTCAGGTCAACCTCTCTCTCTCTCTCTCACATGCACACACACTCCCCGTTGGAGTAGGGCCATTCAACTTGAGTGTAGATTAATACATCTAGAAAAACCCTTCAATGATGATAAAAGGAATTAACTTAATTAATAAAGACCACCACAAATAGGCCAATTTTCATGGGATGTGGAAAGGACTTCTTTGCAACATGTTGGACTGAAGAAGTTTTAGGGCGTGTTTCAATTTGCATTGCCGAACTGATAATCAGATAGTGTGACCAATTGTGCAATTATCAGTTTTGTAATTTTTGGATAAACCTCTGTATCTGGGGATCAAAGGATCAGTTTCTTAACATGAAAGAGTACAATAACTTAAGTATGTACCTCTCCATTTAACCTAAGCTGAAGGACTCGCTCCTTTTTTTTACCAGATGTCTGTTTTTTACTTTTTCTTTTCAAGAATGTAAAATTGCTTAAATAATCAGAATTTGTCAATTATTATTACAACTCCAAATAGGAAAAAGCACATGAAAACATTATCCCTTACAACCTGTTTTATTAGTGCTGACTATTCAATTTTAATTATTTAATACCACACAATCACCATCAAAACGCACATCTGAACATAGTCTCTACTAGCTTAATAGTCGGAGGTTTTTGAAAAACCGAGTCAAATGTCCATGTTCTTCTATGCATTAAAATCACCAGCATCAAATTATTAGATCCCAAATTCACCATATGCAATAGGCTATCTTAGTTTAAGATTTTTGCCAGTAAAGAAAATATTGCAACGAATAAGAAACATCCCAATTCCAAAAATAAGCTGAAGAAGGTTAAGAGTAGAAGTTGACTTTCAGTACTGTTTTTTATCTCTGCAGGACCAGCTGGAGGAGCCGTAGATGCATACAATGGCAAAGAACAAATGGTTGAGTAGGGTGGAGGAGGTGGGCGTGGAATGTCATTTGTTTCCTGTGAACATCATGTGTTTCCTATTTTAACAACAAAATTTGCTTATATAAAAACTCCTTCATCATATATATTCTTTTACAATGGTGTTGTTGGAGACCCCGATTTAGAATTTTCAGGAGTTAAACATTCTACTCACAAAGATGGGTTTAAGAGTATTGATAGTGGAGGCGTGGTGATGACAACACGGTGGTCTTTGTATCTTCCCACTCCACCATTGCGTGGGTAGAGCTTGTATGTGGTGGCTAGGATGCAAAAGTAGCGTGCTGATGGTGTTGTGTTGGCCACTTATTAGTTTTTTGTTTTTTTGTTTTTCGGGTTTGTGATTGATTATTTGTGTAGCAGATGTGTTTCAAAATTTGGTGTGGTGAGAAATGACTATTATGCAACTGAGTGGGATCGAAAGCTGACGTAACGATGTCATGGAATTTGAAGGTTTTAATACTCTAAGAGTGCTAGGAGCGTTCATACTCTATCACTCTTACACAATCATGTTAGTTTTTTACTATCACCACTGTTGCTACAGCGGCTCTAAGAGTGATATAGCGAACGTCAATGACTCACCGGGGCTCTGGTATTCTTGCAAAACACAACACCGTTAGCCTCGTCACGAGGGATGATCCTCGTGACCAAGCTCCGGCGTGAGAATTAGATCGGTCCTTCTGAGAGTATTTTAGCTGTAGGAAAAAAAAGAGTGAGAGTGAGTACCGAATGAATGTCCTCCCCTCTGTGTGTTACTTACCTTCTTATTCTTGTTGTGGTTTGAGGGTGCATGCTATTATCCATCGGTCCATGCTG
>JAUEJL010006993.1:0-10207 GCA_032274825.1 Drosophyllum lusitanicum | reverse complement strand
CCAACCCCCTCACTCTATTCATCCATTAATTCAATTATCCAAAATGAACGACTGAGATTGGTTTTCGCAATTTTCGCAATAAAAACGGTTCTTAAATAAACATTCCCCTATACATATATATATCTCTTAATAAAGGTAATGTGTACTTTTTTTTGTTAAAAAGGACCGTAAATTTTAATTTATTTTAAAAAGAGAGTTTTGATCTAATAATCTTAGACTTTTTAGCATGCCTTGATACTCACATAAATAACAAATTAGAATTTACAATATTTTTCTATGCAAAATTGAAATTTACAAATCTTTTTATATAACAAATTAAAATTCGTAATCATTTGGCACAAAAAGTTACATATTTCTTTTATTGACAAATTTTGATATATATATCTTAAATTTCTTGACCATTTACCCTTTTAATAATTCTATTTTACAATTAATCTGCAAATTTAGGATGTTGATCAATTTTTGTATGCGAATACGATGGTATTCTTGTTTTTAATTTGTGTTTTACCTTTCTCGACCATTTCACCTATCACTCTAGAAATGTCGGCAATACTATTCAAGCATCATCTTGCACATTGTGATGATACATTTCATGTGGATGCTCAAGTGTAATTTTTTCCAAATCATAAGGATACAAATCACTCAATCTTATTAACTTTGATGCATTAAACAATTAAACTCATAATAATGTTGATTGGTGATACTTGCTCTTTGTTTTATGTTTCTTAGATATATGGTACACCTAGAATGTTCATAAATTATCAAATGCAAATAAAACATGAAATCATATGATTCAAGATAATTTAAAAGACTACTTGTTTGATTTTCGTTAGAACCATTAGTGTCTTTCTCTTTAAGATACTAAAGCACCCTAATGACGGATGGAAATAAAATAACCAAACGCAAGATAATATCGTAGTTAGAACTCCATCGCATGGATCCAACAAGTTTAAAAGAAAGTTCTTGGTTTCTAGATTCAAGTTCATCATCGCCAATTTCTTTTACCACTCTCTGTTTCTCAACTTCTCGAATAATATCTTTTTGTTTGAAGAAGAGCACACCACATTCATCAAAGTAGCCAGCCTTACAAAAGATTCACAACTCCTAAATGTTTTCTTGCAACCACCGAAACTACTAATTAGGGTTGATGAGCAAAATAATGTACGTAGTACAACGATTTATTTTCTTTCAAGGTTTTTTGCTTTTATCATAACCTTAACCTCTTACCCGATTCAAACTCAATATATGTTTAGCAAAAATTTAAGAGATGAAGATGTACCCATCACATGAACAATATTAACAAATCTCTCTTTAACAAATCCACGTGCATAAACATATTGTAAGACAATAGCCCATTGTTCCTTTTCTAATACATCACTAAACTCATCAACTAAGCAAATACGTCATCGATTTCTTTCAAGGCCTTATAAGTTTTTTTTCTTTTTCTTAATGGGGGCTTATGGAGATGTGATTGGGGACCTAAGATTCACAACCCATTTGTTTGACCTTTTTACTTTTCATTCACAAGAACCGGAGGTGTGAAGGTTTTTTTATCATCCTGCATCGAGCTATTTTTCAGTAGGATCTCCCTTACAGTATCGTCACTGTAGTAGAGTTTAACCACCAAAAAATTGTTGGGCGTAGGGGGCCTCCCCCTCTTCTAACATTGTACATCCGCCATTACTCATATATATGATTTCTCCATTATGTTAGCTTTATCACTACCACACCAAAATGTCGCCACTGACTCATCACATATCTCCCTTTCTTCAACGCTATCTCAATCTCACTCTCTTGATCTCAATCAATTTTCGCCACCACCAATTCTGGTCACTTGCGCCTATAATCTTATCTCTATCCTCCTTTTGTTACGCCGAGGATTGAAACTCGGTTTGATGTCAGTCATATGTGTTAGTTTGTTGTTTATACATTTTTATTTGGTATATGAAATCACTAAGAAATGGGAGTTTAGGTTTTGCACTTTGATTTTGTATTTACTTATTTAGTATGATCATCTAGTACTTATTGCCTCTTTGTCGGAGGTCTCTCAAAAAGTAGTCCCTCTATCTTTGAGTAGATGTATGACTGTCTACTTATTGCAAACTAAAGTAAACACGTTCATACCTTTGCTCCTTGAAAATATGACGATTTGAAGTTGGCAAATAGCAACTTTCCTCTTTACAAGGTATGTTTGGTACGTAGCTTTTTGAAGCCTGGAGCTGAAAACTTGTTTTAAAAATATAAGCTTTCATCCTCAATTAACGTCAGAAAGAGATGATAATAAAAGCTTTAAACAAGTAATGCATGTTAGATCAACAACGAAACGAATTAACTTTCGCCATTTTTCTATGTAGAAAATGGAATCTTTACACAACTTGTCTTTTGTATGTTTGTATACGTGAAAGAAGATCTCAAAAGGGAGGTGGATCAGACCACCTTCTTTTGACTTCGGTTTTTGATCGAACCTCCTTAAGCTTCCCATCTGTACCATAATCCCGTTCCATAACAAGATTGATTCCTTCATCAGAATACCACCCAACGCCAATACACAAGATCCCGTCTTTGTTCACATCAACATAACCTGTAACACCTCCCGGCAACCAAAGCATGGCGATATCTACCATGTCTAGCACCTCTTCCTCCCCAAAGTAGACTGCAGTCTCAGGTAAGTTTCTTTTTTTTAATGTTTCTGTGCAAAGGTAGACGTACGGAGGGTCGTTGTTTTCCTCAGTAATCGAATCCTCGCCATAGATTGGTGTGGCACTTGTCTCAAATACCTTCCATGATCCAGTCAATTCCAAGGGTTGAACTCTTTTTCTTTGAGAAAACGGCTTCACGTCAAAGTCCACGTCACTATTCGTGTTGCAAAACAACAAAAACAGAAATTAGGAGTGAGACCATGTTGTAGAGATGACGATATTGACACATATACTTGATGGATAGATTTGGGTTATACTTTATCTTTAATGGGCCAAATTAGGGCATTAAGCTATGAATACAAGTTGCCTTTCAAAAAAAATATATATGGATAGAAGTCGAAGGGGCCAAATAGGTTGATAGTTGCTCAAAGTGTGTTAAAAATGCATAAAACCTTCTAAAAGTATTGTATTCATCAAAAGTTAGGTTATTATTTTAATTATTAGGTTTTCTAATCATACTTACGACATTAATTATATAGAAAATCCAAAACTAAGAGAAGACAAAAAGAACAGGGAGAAAAAGAAGAGTTTGTGGGTTAGCCACTCAGCCCAACCTGAACCCATTTTGACTTGTACTAAATAGTTACTTCTTGTCACGTGAACCTGTTTTTACGCATTACGTTACCCTGTGTGGACTATTATAGCACCCAAGGAAGGAAACATTAATAATTTAAAGTAGGAGAAATGACACCTCTTGTCCGGGAGGTTAGCAGTACTGACCCACTGCTCTTCATAAACAGCAACCCTCATAATCTGGATATCTGAACCCCCGTCACTGAACTCTATGGTATGAACAATACGTAGTCTCTTGTGGCAACCTTTAACCAAACACTAAGTGATGAAACAGTGAGAGATAGAGCTACCTCTAGACAATCAATATAAATCATTTTAAAAAAAAGAAATTGATCTTTTATGCCACTTCCCAATTTGGTAAGTGTTAAAACCTATCATTGTTTTTTATTAATACATGTAAACACCATATCCCACAAATCATAAATAATTTGAGCGGTCTTCATTTCTTTGAAGACTACGATTATACAATGCCAAAAACCTCAAGGACCCTAAATTGGTAAAGAGTGAAAATTTATGGGAATTATGGCAGTAAGCAGCCACTTTCACTGACCAGGAGGTTAATCAGCTACATGTCTCAAAGCTAAATTGATCCCATCAATAAATTGGCACAGACCTACACTTTTGACCATAGGACCAAATGACACTATACCACTCTAATGAATATTGCAATTTCGGAGTAAATCCTAGTTACTCAGGTACTTTTTTTTATTTTGTTTGGTTGAAGTGAATGTAGGTTATGTGGTAAAACATATGATCTTGATCTTCAACATACAAGGTACAAGTCTTGTAGCTACTGTCTACTGGCCATTGAGCCCTAGCTCCAACACATTTCACAAATTTATATTTCCAATCTCTAATCTTAAATTAAACAGAATAAAAACAAAAAACAACATAATAACCATTATAACCTCTAGATATGTTTACCAACTCCTTACACTAACTAAATTTTGTATTTGCTCAAAGTTTAACAATTATAACATAAAGCACATGTTCTCGCAATTTCTTTCTCATCCATATATACAAGCACATCTACTAACATACTCTAAATCTAAATTGAATGTTAGCACTCTAGATTTCATGCTATTCAAGACCTAGATTTGATCTGAAACATGCATTATTCTAGATATTCACAATCCATGTCTTAAAAGGTACCAAAAATCAACCGTTTGGCACTGCTATATGCATTCCATCATAGCTCTTTTCTAGAGTTGATGGCACAAAACAGAAAGACCAGACCTCTAGGTGCCTTACAGATATAAATGTCAATACTCATACTTTCGTAAATATCTAAAGTCTAAACATTATTTGTTCCTAACATTGTGTTTTCGTGTTCAAATAAATATGTTCATCACATGTAACCCTTAGCTTTTGACCCTTGAAACCCACAAAAACAATTATATAAGGTTTGAAATCTAATTTAGACTAGTTAGCTGTCCATGGAAAGCAACTCTCCAATTAACGGCTTACTGCTTAAGATTAAACATGGACTAATTATATATACCACTCAAAGGGCTTGAAGTTCGAACCCCTTTCTTTTGATACAGATCAAACTGATGTAGTGAAATGTTTATTAATAATGACAGAGATACTACGAATACGAAATTCTACATGCTCTCAAAAGGCAATAATGACAGAGATACTACGAATATGAAAGTCTACATGCTCTCAAGAGGCACTTGTCTCTCCCAGACTTACTTTCAAAAGGCAGGAACTCTCCCAATAATAATAAGATATCCCATCATCTCTATCTCTATCTATAATAAAAGCTAACTTGCTCCCCTCCATAAATCCCTAGCAAGTATAATCAAATAGATTCTATAATTAAAATAACAATAAAATCTGGGTCGTAATTACTCCCACCAAGAAAAAAACCTTCTCTTGGACGTGTTGCTTCAAAACCTTCCCTCGGGTGATTCTGTCGTCCTAATTTCTTCTTTCAGCTACTAAGTTCCCATGATCTTCACTAAGGATCCCAAGACGCATTCCAAAGTAAACCATGGTTGTTCACAACTCACAAGACCTAAATATGACTCAGATGTCCATTAAGATCCAAGTGAGGCACAAGTTTCAGCTTCCCATTGCCTTCCTTAAACCCAGAAACCAATTCATTAGAAAGAAATGGTACCTAGTCTCCTGCCCATGACATGCATCTGTCATCTTGTGAATTAGTGCAGCCATGGGCCATAGCCACCGCCCTTCTGCCCTCTCTCGAAAGCCACTTCCTGGCATTACCTGTAAGCTGGATAGGCTTTTTTATGTCGAAATCCCCAAAACCTTTGTTGACCACCAATTGCCCCTTCCATAAGGGGTCCCTTTGTAGAGGGGGTTCCTTCACTTCTAGTTGTTATCAGTCAACCTAGGTTGCCAAGTTTCCCACCCTCACCAGTAACCCGCTAAACGCCCTGAGTTCCTCTTCAAACCTCTGATTGTTCTGCTGCTGTGATTCCCCTTCTCACAGTGCTGATTGAACAAGGTCTCCAATTCTGCAATCTTAGTCCCGGCTTCTAGAAGCTCCTAATAAAATAAATTAGTAAAGACAAGGAAAATTTTTCCCCTGTGAACAGTACACAGATGCAGTAAAATCCGGCCTATAACAGTAACTTAATTTCCTTCTCTACTGGAGTGATTGAGTGAACCGCTCCAATACCAGTTTGATGCGAATCAAACTGGTATGTTTATTAATAATGAACGAAATACTAACAAAAACAAAAGTCGGTGTGGTTTTGAGAGGCATGCATCTCTCCTAGACCTACTTTCGGGACGTAGGAGCTCTCCTAAGACTTAATCAACGACCAAGTCGCCCATAACAATAAGCTACCCCCTAATCTTATCTATAATTCAAGCTAGTTTGCTCCCCAAGATAAAACCTCTTGTAATGCAAATCAAATAACTTCTACAATTATAGTAACAATAAAATTTGGGTCGTTATATCTTCTCCTTTATCCAATTCTTTTTTAGGCCTACGGTGGCATTTACCCAACATCCATTCCGGTTAAAAAGAACACCAATATTTTGTTCTCTATGTTGTATAGATGTCTCCATCCAAAAGTTCACAGATCAATTAGGATTTTCAAAAATTCAATGTATGATCTCTTGAGAAACCCTTTTCTTTTTATTGGTTTAGTATTTGAATATATATGTTAAATAAAATGCACACATACACGCATACCGTCAAAATTCACAGCCCATAAATGATTTTAATGTCCTATTTGAGTATAACAGAAAGTACCAGATACGTATAAAATATAATATAGGTTTTGTTATAATGGTTGGTTGAAGATCCGCAATCAAGTGATGTACAGGTTACTCAAATACGAATTGGTTTGGTTTTAGGGATCCCAACCACAACTTGAACACCCCTACATCTTCATACCACATACAATGCAAAAAGAGCAAGGTAAAGCAAAAGATTACTAGAATATCCCGCATGAAGAAACAACCAAAGGAACTTACTTGCTCAAACTTGAATGTTGGGGATAGGTAGTAATTGGAATCGTCAACTTCTCCGACAGGTAAGTCAACTGGACCCCGTGAATAGGAGCCATCCTGCATAACAGAAAATGTGGTTACTAGTAGCGAGCACATGCAAGGAGATAATATAAAACTAGGTAGGATTTGGGAGCATAGAATTCTCAGTTCGGTCTTTGCAATTAAATTTGGTACAACTGTACTTCAAATCTTGAAGGGATTTTGCTCTAGTAGAAAATGACTTCACATGCACACCTTTTGTCAATATGGTAACAAGACTAATCTAGCAACTCTATTAACGCTTGGCATAAAAAAGTTCATGAGCAACTTCATGGAATGATTATGTTGTTATTCTGTATGTTTAACTAAAATTCTAATCAGAAATTCAGAACTAAGATCTACTTTACAGTCAACTAACAAGATGTCAAGAATACTGTCTTCTATATAATGCATGGATATAAGTAGGTAAGTATGAAAGAACGGATATATATGAAAGAACGGATATATATTTGTATGTATGAAGAACACAGCACATATAAACGTGGAAACCAAGAATATGGATGTAGTAAATTATGAAAGTGTAAAGTGCAAAAGCAACAATCAGTCATAGTCAAAGCAAAGCAAATTAATTCAACTACGCTTAATAATGCAAAGGCACAAGCAAAACGAATTAATTCAACAACGGCACAACTCTTAATAATTCAGCTACACTTAAGATGGCTCAAAAAATCAGTCTCATGTTAATGTCGAGCATCATATGATCTTGTTGTGGGTGTCATCCTTTCACAAATATTAATAGCAATAGAAGCTTTCTATAGTAATAGAAAGAGAAGTCAAAAACAGGCGGTAGAAGGCTACAAGCTACTTTACCTCAAAAAAGACAAGACCAGGCTCCATACCCATAAGATCTTCTTCCATTACATCGCTTGTCTCAAAGTCATAAGACTCGAATTTTGGCAGTTCATGATGTGTTGTCCTTCCATCAAATACTTCTTTAGTGGATAAAGATGCGTCATCTTGTACAGGCATGTCTTTATTTTCATTCGTACGATTGCGCAACTGTCTATTTTCACCATAAGGATTCAAGGTCACCCAATTTACTTTCCTTTGGATATGCGATTTATGCCCTCCATCTGTCGATGGTACCGCCTCTATTCGAGAAAGAGTGTAGCAGTCAAATTGATGCTCATTGTTTCTTCCAACCTCAATTGGTTCCATCTGCGCAGTGATAGGTGAGAACACTGCTCCCACTCCCTTCCATATGCCACTGACACTACTTGCAAAGGTGTTCCATATGGGCATAATTACAGGTTCCTGAGAAAGCATGAAAACCATTTTGCATTTGAAGAAATTAACAAAACAACATATAATCACTTAGACCTGACCAGTTCTCACTCTTTTCCTACCGAGCTAAATTCCAACAATCTAGATAAAAAGAAGCTACAGAGTAAGCATAATCTATGATATAGAAAGGAACCTACCTACCAAACTTATCATACTAGTAGAAAAAAAGAGCTTTAACACATCAAAAGTTGCATTTGGTAATTGAACTATAAAGAAAAAAGAAGATACTTTATCACGTGTTAAAACTAAGAAGTAATATGAAATTAAACAACCTTCATAATTCATATGAACAATTACCCTTCACTACTTAAGGCAAAACATGACAAAGTGCTTCTATTAGTCCCTGTTCCCAAAACCAAGACAAACTTCCGTTGAGAAAAACTGATTCACCTTGCACTCAAAGCAACTAATTCTCAATGTAATAATGTTTTCAGACCTCCAAGTTCCATTCTGCACATTATCCAGACCAACACTGGACCATCTTAGATGCTCATATATCTCAATTACTTTTACCAATTTTGCGAACCAATGGGTATTATTCACTGTATCTTTATTAGAAACATAATTACACTCTTGCTTACAACCCCTGTTCGGTTTTGAACTCACTTTTATAACATTTAGCTTCTCGAAGCAGAAGTGGAATTTCTTTATGTTCTGAAAAAACTGGACCAGAGTTAACTTAAAATTTAATGATCTTCTCCACTTTCTTGATTCTTCTACATTTCAAACCAAAATCCTCAACTAAAAGAAATTTTTAGACCACGAAAACAGTATCAGATGAAGTAAAATGAATAGGATCGAAAAAAGTCATACCTGAGTTTGCAAAACATTCTCCATCTCAATTAACATCGGACCAGAAACCATTATTCCTTCATCATTCTCACTCCCTCTCCCTCTCCGTCTTTTCATCGTCGAATTACTCACTTTCGACCTCCTCCTATCTCCCTTCTTCCGCCTATCTCCTCCTCGACTTCCATTCGCCGCATCGTTATCGATGCTCCAAACATTATCCTTCCCCTTCCCCTTCGCGGCCTTCACCCTTGCTATCCGACTATTTTCAGGGTTTAACCAGTTGCACCGAACGAGCGAATTTGGCTGCCGGCGAGTAGTTAACCTAAGAGACGAAGACGGAGACGAAGACGGAGACGAAGATGTAACAACCCCTAGCAACTGTGCGCTTGAATTACCACAGAACGTTCTTGAAGCGTCCATCAATGGAGACTGCATTTTTCTTCTTCCTGGGCTTCGCTATCAACGGTAATATTGTATATCAACAGGATATTGTTTTTTTTCTTTTTTTTCCTTCTTGAGAGGAAACCTCATTCGCAAGCTTTATTCGGGGTATTTGTTTTAGCTTATTTTGGAAGTTTATTAGTTTATTTTATAAGTTTATTAAAAATATATGGTGTTTGGCTTAGCTTATTAGTTTATTAGCTTAAGTTTATAAGCTTATTTTAAGTAAAAATAAGTCAATTTAAATAAGCCATGTGAAGGTAACTTATTTTATCTATATGAGCTTATTTTTGTACTTTTATATATATACTCTTACCTTTCTTTCTTTTTCTCAAACACCTTCTCTTCCTCAAATGTAAAGCATGCCTTTTTTTAGTCATTTGACAATAATAAACTAAGCCAAACACTTTTTAAAAGTAATTTATTAGCTTATAAGTCATAAATTAATCCAAACATTTTTTTACTTAATAAGCTCAAAAGCTATAAAGCTCATAATCTCAAAAACTAATAAGCTTAAGCTAAAAAAAAATAAACTTACCCAAACACCCCCTCGCTATACTTGGTTTATGGATTTGAAATTCTAAGGATTCAAAATCCCATTAGATTTCAAATTCATTCACATCCCTTATTTGGTTCATGTAAAAGGCGATGAGATTTCTAGGACAAAGATGGTGGTGAAGGAGTCGACTCGCCTTCACAATTTGACTAGCTTGGAGATGGTGAAGGACGATGGCGGTGGAGGCTCGAGTGGCGAAGGGTGGCGGCGGAGGCTGTGAACGACGGAGACAGCGAAAGGCGGTGGCGGTGGCGGTGGCGGCGGAGGCGGAGACGGTGACGTACGGTGGCAGCGGAGGCAAAAGCGTGGTGGAGGCGGAGGCAGACACACGGTC
>JAUEJL010006982.1:0-10207 GCA_032274825.1 Drosophyllum lusitanicum | reverse complement strand
ATTAGTACATGTTAGGGAACATTCATATGATCCCAAAAACAATCTTTTCATCAATTATAACAACTTATACATGATTTAGGATCAAAATCAACCATTTGACCCATTTCATTCAATTTTCAAGAACTTCATCAAAACACCATTTTAATTCATCTTAAGAGTTCTAATCAACTTGTAACTGATGTAGGGATCAATTAAAGTCAATTTCAGAACTCAATTTGAGTTTATCACACTTGAATCACAAAACCCACTTGGCAAGAATACTCACCAAATGAAGAACAAGATGAGGTAGATGATGAAGATGACTCAAGAACAGATTAACACACTTGAATCAACACTTGATGAATTCTTCTTAGTCTTTTCTTCTTCAAAACACAAGAACAGTAGAGAGAGTTTGAGATGTCTGTGTTTGTGTTTAAACACAAACAGACGTGGTGTACACAAAGGCTTAACCGCCTTTGGTTTAAGTCTATCTACAAGGGGGTATTTTGTTCCCCTTTTCAACTTACAACTTAACCCTCGACTACCCGTTTCAACTAACGGGGATATTTTCGGAATCCTTACTTAAAATCGTTCATAATTTAATCGTCTTACTTACATTACTACTACTTTTATAATTCAACATATAGCTACTAAAATACACAACAGCTAAACACATAACAATAAACGCACATACTTTATTATTACTTTACTCGACCTTCATACACGTATATATTTAATTACAACTAGGCCCAAATCGAGGATGTTACATCTCTTTTCAAAATTAAAATTTTAATTGTTGAAGAGAATTTATAATTTTACAGTTTTACCCTTAAACAGGTCATACGGGTCACTTTCGGGTTTTGTCATATTGATCCTAACTCGACCCATTTATTTTCTAATCAATTTCGTGTTGACTCGCTTTTGACCCATTTCAAATTCATATCACGTTTTCGTACAAGGTTCGAGTCGAGCTTCGTGTCAACTCAAAAATCGTCAACATTAAATATATGCCTAATTTAAACATTTGTTTATCGACTTAGTTTCGTAATTAAATTGCCTCCGATAACTATCCATTTCAACTAAATAAATATAAACATTAACAATTAAACAATCTTCCGATATAAATAAAAGATTAATTAATATAAAGTTCTTGTACGATCTTAGCCTTTTATTTAACAAATCAATTTTAATTTTTACAATCTTCATCATTTATTTACTCAAAATTAAGAGAATCAATTTTGACTTTTAAAGATCAAACTAATTCTCTTGATTATTTATTTTATTTTGAATTTTGTTTTGTAGATATCTAATAACAATGATAAGATTTAAATAAGACTGATTTGAATAACAACAACAAAAATATGTAATGACGTGATAATATGTTGAGATCAAACAAATTATATATTTTTAATATATAAATACTATTAAATGATGGTTATCAACATTTTGTTTAATCTTCTTTTAATATTAATAAAAGAATAACATTAATAAAGTCTATTAAACAATCATAGCTATTGATTTAGATAAAAAAATAATTTAATTAAAAATTCTGAACTATTCATTGCGGTAAAAATGATATCCAATTTTGACTTTTCTTTAATATATAATTCTTAAACTTTAAAATATCATATTTGTCCACCCTAATTTACAAATATCGTATTTACCCTTTATAGTGTTTCAAAATAATTAATCCAAATTCTTAATTTTATTATTTTAAAATGTTTTATAATCATTTTAAATTCTTTTAATTATAACATAAAGATTTGACTTTATTGTCTTAATTGTAACAATAATATTCGATAGCTTGTTCAAGAAATACAATGATGTCTCTTCGTATCATTAACCACATTTCTGTCATCATGTCTGCCCTCCCCTCCTACCGATGCTTCCACCGCTGGTCTGAATGTTGACGTCGTCTGCCTCTATTTTTTTAATACTAATTTTCTCGTGTTTTATAGTTATTCAATATCTTTTTACTAATATTTAATATTTATCTTTTAAACAAACCGTATATCTCACGGGCATATAATCTAGTTGTATTATAAACTAGTCTTGACCAATTAACTTAATATAATTAATCGGCTATTATTTTTTTCTCATATAAATATATATTTTATACATTTTACTCTCTCTTTTGTAATATCAATGGTATTAGCAATAATGTCTTTTCGAGTAATTTATATAATAAAACTAAACCCATTAATTTTACTATCTCTTGTCTACCGTTTGTTATAATAGGATTTAGGAAGATAGTAATATCAAAATTAATTTCTTAAAACAAGTATCACAACAAGTGTCAAATCAAGATATACTTTATATTCATACGAATATGTATACTCACAAGATCAAAACTAGTGTTACATCAAGAGAGAACATAAAGAAAAAAGAACTAGTGAATTTCACCCGTCATCATCCGATATTTAAAAGAACGAAGTAAAAAGATTTAATTAAAAGCTAGAGCCAGAAAAGAAATGAATAGACCAAAAATATTGTCGGTTAAAGGTGGCATGTGGGTGCATAAATTGGACAATAACTACTACTTGTAGAGGTACAAAAACCTATGAATAATAATAATAATAATAAATAGTGTACAAAATGAAACGATTTTTTACAAATAAAGATAAAAAGTACCAAGTAAAAGTAAATTGACAAACTAATTAAAAATAGCAAACGAAAGGCTATAAATAATAAAGTCATGTGGTATCAAGGAAAGTGATGACGACATTATTTCTATTATTAAACCCAAACTCATTTTCATCCGTTGCTTTACTCGACTATATACTTTTTATTATAGATTTTACTACAAAATAAACAACATAGTATACATGATGCTACCAAACATTTAACTTAAGTATTTTAGTTATTTCAAAATTTACTCGTAAAGAAGATATACGAGTATGAATGCACCTAAGTTAGACACTACTACACACATTGTTTTTCCTAAAATAAAGAAAATAACTATATTACGTTAAAACCATATTGAAAATAAATATGTACAAAAAAAACCTCGAAAGAAAAATAGAAATTTTGTATTTTCTTACAATGAGCGTGTTTTTAAGACATTCATAATAATATATATAGGTATTTCCAAGATAATATAAGACGTACATTTTGTAAAGGAGAGTATAAAGGGGCTAGCTAACGTTTCATTCATTAATCGTATATTCATCTAGAAAAACATTATGTTGTTACTACCTTACACGGATACCATACTAGTATGTATATACACGTCTTGCTCCGTGTGTGTAAAGCATCCATGGACACCAATGTGCCCTTGGAGCATTGTATAGGGATGTTACACGCCGTGGGCTTTCGACATGACACTCCCACCCTGCAGTGAAAATCCAACCCCCCACCCCCCTTTTTTTCTCTTCCGACAACCTGCAGCGTCCCTTTCCATCCTCACCACCCCGCAGCGGCTTACCCTCACTCTGATTTATCTAATTCCAACCTGATTTGCTTCTTTAATACAATCAAGTCACAGACAAACAGAAGAACAATAAACAAGAGATATAAAACTCAGGTAGAGCAGAAATTTCTTTTAAACTCAGTATTCTGTATTCATATTTCACATGAAACTAAATGCATTACCTTAGTAGTGCTACAAGGATAGCAAGTATGACATATGAGAATCCAACCGTTCGTCATTCATAGTAACAGGTAGCTGATGATGTGTGGTGGGTTACTTGAGTGGAATCGGTATGATGCGAACTAAGAGAAGAGGTAAAAAAAACAGCATGTAAAATAAGCTTTAGAAAAGTATACTTTCTACAATGGAAAATCATTTAAGGCACAATTTATGAGCTCCTTTCTTAATAATGCCATGATCAAACCGAGCATATCAACAACGAAGTTAAATGATTTCTTCAGTTCCTTTGAAAAAATAGTTCTTCTCGTCTCTATTCCAATTCTGACTGATGCAAAAATACTGGCTAGATTAACATTAGACACACATTTGACTTTAATGGTCAAAAGTTCTAGTTTGAGTTAAAACGGAAACTAATTTGTCATTATTATAACAACCTCCATTTTTCGTTAGAAAGAGACAGTAAAGTTTTATTAGTGTCATCAAATCCAACACAATATGTAGCATTTGATGTTTGAAGATAAACATAATTCAATTTGACTTTGGAATTTCTTGAGCAACTCTATTCAACTTCTCCCTAACGTAATCCCGCCACAAAATCCTGAACATAAAATTAAGAGACACGCTAAACTGTACGAGGACAGAAAAGTTTATAGAATATTACTTACACTAGACAACTTCATGTAGTTAAAGCGGCTGCAAACAGAAAACAAAGGCAAAAAGCTAATAAAAAGGTATACTTCTTTTATCGGTTAGTGTATCTCTTCAACATGACTATTTATATGCTTCATGTGAAACTATCAAGCATGAGAACAGTACACCAGAAACTTACTATTATGCATTAGCAACAAGAGCGTGATCAGGTGTTGAATGTGCAACTCTTTTCAATGGAATACTCTATTAAGAGACTTATCTGAAGGCAAGCTATAAAGAAATTGTACAAATTCATGTACTAATAAATGTAGCCCGTATGTTACACAATCATTATGAAAGTTACTTTTTAAGTAATTAAAAAGGTAAAGTAGAGAAAATAAAAAGCATAGGTTCATGATAAATAATAAGATGTTGGATGATAGAATGAATTATCAAATACCTTATAATCTTGCATAAACCGATGTGCGAAGAGAACTAATGAAGGTGGAGATGTATTTGACAAAAAAGGCATTTACGTGTTTGAATTCAAACGTAGTTACAAGAAAGATAACGTGTTAATTTTTCAAGGCATTTACGTGTTTGAATTCAAACGTATTTGGTTGTTTTACGGTCTTTAAAAACCAACATGTGGCAGTTTGTCTTGTGAAGGTTGAGATGTATTCGACAAAAAGGCTAATGGTGCTTTTGATGAGTTAAATGTTTACTCCTTAAATACCATGTGTTTAAATTTATTGATTGTTTAAGATCACTTTGATACTTTTGATTTTGGACATTTCCAGACAAAAGGGTAAAATAATCATTTAATATTATAAAAAAGCCTATTTCTTCAAAACAAAAAAGAAACAACTTTTCTCACCCAACACATTCTCCTGCAGTTAAGATTGTGTTTGGTGTTGAGTAACATCTCACATCGGACGAGAAGTGACTTTGTAATGTTCTTAATAAGAGTCCTGGGCTACTCCACTTATAGCCAACTGGCTTTAAGTTAGAACCCCACAAACTTACATGGTATATGAGCAAGGTTCACTCGTGATTGGTCAAAGGTCACACGAAATACATGTAACCCGTAAGTATCCACATGATAGGCGCGAAAAAGAAGAACGTCACACGTGAGAGGGCATGTTGAGTAATGTCCCACATCGGATAAAAAGTGACTTCGTAATGTGCTTAATAAGGGTCTTGGGCTACTACACTTATAGCCAATTGGTTTTGAGTTGAAACCTCACAAAATTACATGGTATCAGAGCAAGCTTCATCCGTAGTTAGTCAAAAGCCACACGGACTTCACTAACCCATAAGTATCCACGTGTTAGGCGCGAAAAAATAGAATGTCACACGTTAGGGGGCGTGTTGAGTAATGTCCCACATTGGACGAAAAGTGAATTTGTAATGTGCTTAATAAGGGTCATGGGCTACTCCACTTATAGCCAATTGGCTTTGGGTTGGAACCCCACAAACCTACATCTGGTAGGGTCAAAACCAGTAGTTTTTACTTTGTATTAGATAAAAATTTATTTGCTGATTTGCATGCTGAATATGTTGTTTACGTACTGATTTCATTAACAATCTTATTTCAAAAAAGTTCAAGAACTAATAACTTGAAAAGAACTGCAGAAGAACCACTAAGAAAGGGTTAAATATTCATCAATTATCAAAGTTTGATGAACAACTAGATCTTGTGAGAGAAATGGGTTTTGGATCCATACTAGATTTAAAGATAAAACATTGGGGGGTTTCAAATTCTGATCCAAAATGCAGTTGAAACTGCAGAACTATTCCATATATAACCACAGAAAAATTAATACATGAGATACTTTTAGGTGCCTATTTTTGTGTGTGTAGAGGTGATATAACTGGATATGGAGAAATCAAGAGTGATGAAAATTAATACATGAGATACTTTTATGCTTGGAACAATGAACCAAAATTTTTTTCCAAGCATAAAAGATGATAAGATCTTAAATAACTGAATTGGTTCAAATACTTTTCAAAGTTTCTCAAAAGGACTAGAGAGGAATGAAATGAACATGGAGTTTACAACGGACTTATCGAAATGTTTGCAGTAAAAAATTTGCATGTACTTTTCTTTCTTTTTTTTCTAATTATTAACTAAATAAAATAGTACATATGTGAAATTTTCACAGCAACCAAACTTTGAATCCTTGATTTTTTTAAAGGTTGAGAACAAATGAACATTAATAAAAAATATTCATGTGGCATTAAACCCGATTGGCTTATCAATGGTGTTTGGTAGCAAAATGGACTTCATCAACAATCCCCTCCCATTTGGTTTTTTTGATAAAGCTATAAGTTCTTAAGCTACGCAAACCCAAACATCAACCCCCCCCTTTCTTTTTAAAAAAAGTTTGATAGGCCAATCGGGTTAAATACCACAGGAAGTTCTTATAATATTTCTCAACCTTCATAAAAAACTAAGCATTTAGAAGCTAGATTAATCTGAAATTTTCACATGTACACTATGGTATCTAGTTATAATTAGGAAAAAAAAGAACAAAAGAGAAATAGATGCATTTCTTACCACCAACAATTCGATAAGTCCATTGTAAACTCCCAACTTCTTTCCATTCCTCACTAGTCTGTTTCATGCACTTTAAAAAATATGCACCAATTCAACTACGTAATATTTGCATCATCTTTGATGCTTGGGAAGAATTTTTGGCACTCTTTGTTTAGATACAATCCACTAAGATTTGTAGCATAAGGAAATTCATTTTCAATAATCTCCTTGCTTACATCTGCAATGTAGGTCCTCTTTATCTTTTATATGTTCAACGCAAGAAAACTGAGTTCTCCGCTCTTGTGTAATTGTGTCCTGTGTGCTAGATCTCTCCGATTCAGTTATATCAACCCCCCCACCCCCCGGTAGGCACCCAAAGTATACCATGTGCTACTTTTACTTGATTTTATATGAATGACTTTGCATCAAATTTGAAACCAGATAATGCCCCAATGTTGTTCTATATGTTTTATCTTCAAGTTAAGTATGGATCCAGAACCTATTTCTCTAACAACATTGTGTTGTTCTAAACTCAATCTTTGAGGAATATTATATTACATCATGATATTGGATTTTGTACGTACTTTCAGCGGTTTTTCGATAGTTCTTTTCAAATTATTCATTCTTGACTCTTTCAGAATAAGATTGTAAACAAAATTAGTAAAAAAAACAACGTACTATGTACCACGTAAACTTTTATTTAATAAAAGGTAGCCTACCAGAATTAACCCATTACAAAAAACCAACCGTTGGAGAAAGTGTTGAGTGAGAAAAAGTTTCTTTTTTCTTGTTCTAAATAAATAGTTTTAATAAGAGTAAATGTCTATTTTACCCCTACATTTATGTAGGGCAGTAAACAAACTGAACAAACACGAACGAGGCTTGTTCATGTTCGTCCGTTTAACTTTAGCCGAACAAATAAACGAACATGAACGGATAAACAAACGGATTTCTGTGTTCGTGTTTCGTTCGTTTAACTTTAGCCGAACAAATAAACAAACATGAACGATAAACCAACAAGCTTTTGTGTTCGACTGTTCAAAAGATTGGTTTAGTTTGTGTACACTTATCTTGGTTCATTTAAATAATAAACGAACGTAAACAAAGAAACACACACTAATGCAAATCCAACATTATTAAACACAAATAAACACTATATATATAATCACACACATATATATCATATACATATAAGGGGAAGGTTCATTTGAGAACCGTTATTATTGCAAGAACCGCGAGAATCAATCTTGGACTTTGATTAAATTAAATCAATGGCTATGATGCTAATGGCTCATTAATGGTCCCTCATTAATGACCCGTTAATAGGAGTATTTTACAAAAATCAAGCAGCATTAAATAATGACTCATCCACCCGGACGCAATTCACGGTTGGGTAAATATATAAATGACCAAAATATCCCTATTAATGAGTCATTAATGAGCATTAGTGATGGTTACGAATGGTTGGCGTGGTTCTCGCATTAAGAGCAGTTCTCAAATGAACTTCTTCCTGTACATATATATAGATAGGGGAGGGTTCAAACGAGCACTGATTTTCGTGCAAGAACTGGGAGAAGTGGAGAACCAATCTTGGCCTTTGATTAAAATAAATCAATGGCTATTAATGGTGAAAATGTATACTTGATAAATATACGAGTTTGAGCACATCTTCTCTTGCAAAAAAAATAGTTTTGTTATACATTTGGTTGGTAATATAATAATGTATAAAAAGAAAAGTGAATTAACCGGTGAGTAGAAACATACCCTTCCAAGCACATAAAGGTTAAAATATTCTCCTCACATGCACAAGAAGAGAAACCTATACTCATGCAATCCCGCAGCAGCTTGAGAAAATATGCATACCTACAAAATGGAGATTATTTTCAGAAAAGAATTATTTTTGCATTTATATAAGTGTTATAGTTTAAGAAGATGCCTTAAGAAGAATAGATCAAAAGATGTTGGACCGTAAAATCATTATGGATTAAGATATGAAGCATTACTTTTCCAAAAGTGATGAATGGTTCTAACTTCTAATAAGTTCATATGTAACTGTCCCACAGTTTAGAATCCAACTTGATTATGTATTCAACATTTTAACCATGACAACTACATAAAATGCTTCAAGGTACATTTCTCTCAATCTCACACACATTGACACACATTCATGTTTGCTCAAACATTGTTGAAAGAATGACCGAAGAGAGCACAAAAGTATAAACTAAACTTATGTTTATTTTAAGTATTGATACATTTGTTAACTATTTTGCACAACACATAGAACATGTGAGAAATGCAACAACCAGTTTATGGACTACATATATATAAACTGTGACCACAAGGAGAAGTAACCAAACCTGCGAATAAAACCCAAATTCGGTACTGCAGTTTAGAGTGCAAGGAGTGGGAGGGGGTTGGGGTGTGCGGTGGGGTGGGGTGGGGTGACCACTTGGGTGGTGGATGTGGTGCCACACCATGAAGGTGTAGTGGAAGGATGTATGTGGTAACTACTACATGCTAAAAAGCAGTGTGGTTGATTAATGGTAACTACCACATGCTAAAAAGCAGTGTGGAAGCATGTATGTGGTAAACTAATCTAACAGAACCCAAATTCGATACAACGGTTTATGGTAACCTAGAGAATGCTTTTTTTACCTTAATATAACCTTATAAGCTCATCTTATTTTTCATAATCTCTTTTTTCGGCTTATTTTCTTATTTTAATTAAGCAGAAAAGATGAACTTTAATAAGCCGAAATTATAAGCCATTAATAAGTCAAACACCCCTGATTTAATAAAACTCAAATTTGGTGCTGTGAATGTTACCACACACAGATCTGCACTAGAAGCAATTAAACCTGAAAACGAAATCAAAATATCGAGCTTTAACGTTCAAAATCTGAAAGCAAAATCAAGTAGCTACCAAGTAATTTTGTGAGAAACTCCATTTTGTGACTAACACTCAGTTGGGCATTTTGTTAAATTCAAACTATGCATACTTAAAATCCCAAATAAGAAATTTCTAGCATTCGACTACCCTAATATATGCACAAAGAAGTCCAGCAAACATCAATGGACCTTAAAATCGAAGAAAACCCTAAAAGTGGAAGAACAGCTCGGCGAAGAAACAAAAACCACAAAACCCTAAATTAATTAGTTAACATACCATGTAATCAAGTCGCGGTCGAAAATGATGTACTAACACACATCAAGCCATAGCGAGTGTAAATCATGACTATTCGAAGGAAAACCATCTCGAGGCGTGAAAACGCTAGCGTCATTTGATGATATCACTATTTTACTGATCATGTAGATTGGTTATAGTTTAAGAAGATGCCTTGGGAAGAATAGATCACAATTAGGGGTGTACGTTCGGATGGATCGATCTAATCTGATCCGATTGAGTAAATCCAATTGGATTTCGGTTTTGAAAAGTGAGATCCAATCCATCCAAACAATCTTAAGATCCG
>JAUEJL010006971.1:0-10208 GCA_032274825.1 Drosophyllum lusitanicum | reverse complement strand
GGAGGAACACAGAGAAGTCTAGCCTAGAACTAACATACTAACATTCTGGAAATCATGAAATAACATTAAGAATAGAGAAGAATGATAGAACTGTAGAAATTAAAGTTAAACGAGCCACAATCTTCAATCTTCAAGCTTTGATACTCCAAATTCGTGCTCTACAGCTTCTGGGATGTCTCTGGAACTTGAATGCCGTAATATGGGTGGAATATGAGGGGTGGTTAACCCCAAAATCGATCTGGAGTCGAGTTTATATAGAATTATGAAAACAGGGGGTTCGCGCCGCGACGGGTAAGTGTCGCGCCGCGACCCGGACTTTTAACGTGATCCAACTTCTTTTTAAACTTCAAATCTGACGTGATCTGACGCGTCGCGCCGCGCCCAAGTAAAGGGTCACGCCGCGATCCCACGTGGCGGGCAACTTTGACTTTATCTGAAACATTCATCGCGCCGCGGAATATAATATGGACGCGCCGCGATCCCTTAAATTCGACCGGGCTGCAATCTTTTCTTCTCTCTTTGGGCTTGGGCTTTGGGCTAACCTTTTAATTATTTCTTTTCTTCTTTCTTGGGCCTTCTTCTTAGATTTTTCTTCTCTTCTTCTCTTTAACTAATTTACTTTCTCTTTCTCGATTCTTCTTCTTTCTTTATTTTTATTTATTCGAATAATTTAACTTTTTCGCCTTTTTAGCCTGCAAAATAGAAAAGCAACGATAAACACATCTTTTTACAATTAAATGCATATTTTACGGCTAAAACCATCCCGATATCGCACAAGATTTATATATTATAAACGCGATATCAGTATCGACCACGGAGATAGGTCATGTGCAAACATCACGTGGGTGAAAGGCGGGCTTAGTAATTTGGGCATCGTTCGTACTTTCACCTAAATGACATTTAGTCGGAGTAGTGAACGCTAGGGACTTGGGACTTATGATACAAGTAAGAGTCGCGCCTTATTCGGTACATAATTTTCCAAGCACGCTTAGCGAACCTTTTTGCCATTGCGAGGGACCTTGGGACTTAGTAGTTGCCAGACACGTATATGGTGACATGGCGAGGGACCTTGGGACCCTAGTGGTTGCCGGGCACGTACATGGTATTTGGGGTAGTAATGATAGACCCCAATAAGATGATATATGATGTATATGAGGTTAATGAAGTTAACAGATGAATATGATGATTTATGATGTCAATATGATGTTTATGATGATACTTGACCATACAGGGATTTACGATGCTATGCGGGTGGTCAAGTTACGGTTTGGGATTTATTACATTAAATCTAAAGATGTTTTGCGAATGATTTTAAATGATAATTTTGCAGTGTTAACTAAGCTGACTCACGAAGCGTAAGCTGACACTTGTTTCTTTGAAATGTGTCATGTGCTCGTGCAAGTTGCTTAGGTGCGTGGCCTTGTGAGATGGGGGACTAATGGGTAGTTTACTTTTGTTATTGATGTTATATATATTCAACTTGTGGTTGGGTGATGAACAAAGTTTAAGCAATGATGTGTTTGCGACGTAATGGTGGTTTTTGTTTGATGAATGGTTATGAATGGTTAAAACGATTTATATTTTTTAATAAATAAGATGTTTTAAAAGTCTTCCGTTTCGATGAATCTGATTGAGTAGAAATTTTTTTGTAAACCTCAATTTTTGAAAACCAGGGCTGTTACACGTAGATGTCACGTTTATATGACTATGATTTGTTTCATGTAATAAGTATTCAATTTATATTATATACTATATATTATATTTGTTAAATAGATATTATACTTTCCATGTGATTGCTTGTGTAATGCATTTATTATAACTATTTATGGTAAATGATATATACAAATACTTTCGGTTTATCAATTTAAAACAAGTAGGGCTTATTTTATACAACTAAGGCTTTGTTTGTTTTTTAAAATAAGGTCTTATTTTAAAGAAACGTCTGCGGGCACGCAGACGTTTCTGATAAGCTCGTTTGTTTTTTCAAAGAAATGTCTGCGCGCCCGCAGACGTTTCTAATAAGCTTGTTTGTTTTTTCGCAGACATAAGACCTTATTCTGTCTTATTTTTGCTTATTTTGAGAAGCTAAAAACTACATCTTTTTTTCGCAGACCTTCTCAGACTTAAACCTTCTAAACCAGATCTTCTCCTGAAGACATGAAATAAAACATAAGACATTTATGTATTCGAAATCAAACAACACCTAAGATTTTTTCATGTCAGCTTGACAACATCTCTTTAGTAATCCTTAGCAAAATCATTTATATATACATATCTAAGATAATGTAAACATACTTTATATTATTTGTTGCATTCTACTCTAATGTTTGTTATCGATCTTCATCGTCTTCTTCTTGGCAATAAACACAAAATTCAATAATATTTATTATTTATCTTAGAAGACCGGTTTTTTTTATCATGGCGATTTATATGTTGTTATATCTTGTGTCAGCCGTTAGAAGTGATTGAAAGTACTTATAACTGACGATGATTGTATACCGACTAAAAAACTATGAAAGTATGAACGTTATATACAAAAAAAGTAATACAAAATTTGATTTTCTTAGTAATACAAAAAATATTGATAATTTGAGTTCATTAGTATTATGCATCAAATGTTTCATATCTCCCGTGTAGTACACGAATTCCACTATATAAACACCATTTTAAATTACATTGGTTACTATTTTGTATAATTTCTTTTTCCTAGCCCGTGTAGTACACGGGTTACTTATCTAGTTAAATATCATATAACCTTTTTATTAATGAATTAATTTATCCGCAAATTGTGACGGGATGTTAGAGTGATTTTTTTAAAAACTATCATTCAAGCACACATAAAATAATGCGGAAAAGAGTTAAAGCATTTAGGATTCCAGTGCGCCATATGATTTTGGTTTATTTTTCATATTACGCCAATATAACCATTTAGTATTATTACTTTTCATACATGAATAAAGGTTTAACGGGAAAAAGAGAACTCTCATTTAACTATTATAATTTTTTCTCTATAGCACAAAAATAAAATTTTAAAGATTATAATACTAAAAAAAGACATTTTTGTATGAATATTATATTATAATAAAGTTTACGCCAAAATATAGATATGTATTTGACAGGTCACAAATATATATTAAAAGTTACAATGAAATGAATAACATAGAAAACAAATTATTTAATATAAAACCATCAAATTAAGTAATAAAAAAATATCAACCAATCTTATTTTTCTTTTGAATAAAAACCTTTATAACTGTTGCTACATCAATCCGCCAGATTGGTTTAGATGATTGTTCAGGTCGTTCTTCATATTTCCGAGCTTGGATCATATGCTACAAACATGAAATAAACCCGTTAGAAGGGGACCCGAGGCCGAAGCCCCGGGATGCACCCTCCGACGGTCAAGTCAGAACTCGTATATGTATGCTTTACTACCAAAATGTATATATATAAGACTATATATATATAGAGAGAGAGGGAGAGAGTATATAGAGAAAGTAGGATTAAGGAGAGGGAAGAGAGGAAAATGAAGGGTTCCCATATTGTAACACCTCTTTCGTAAAACAGCGAATTTAGTAAAAATTTGTGTCTTAATACGCGTGGGTCCTTTTGAAAATCATATACTACTAGATTATGCAGCGGAAATTTAATTCAAAAGTTAACATAAGATATTTACAATCCAACAACTCTTAAACAACATGTTTGGTGTTACTCTAGACAACGACCGACCATAAGCAACATATTATAACATACAAAAAGTGTTCCTTCCCAAAAGTATGTACACCCAGCAACAGGCAACCCATCAAACCAGGCCGCCTAATCTTTACCTGTAAAAATTGTCAACGAAGCAACATTAGCCATATAAAATAGCTAGTGAATACCAACTTATCATAAGCATTAATAAAGCGAGTCACATAACACAGGAATAAGCAATCAATGCTATCCTATCACATTGCGGTGTGCTGACAAGATCAGTAAGAGTCATACCTTGCAGGATAGCCAGTCCCGCTCAACAACCCAAACCGGGGAATCAGACACAACCAACCGCGTTGTTGGGGGAGCATACAACAGTCCACCAAGCATCGTTATGGAGCCTTAAGCTCCTTCGGGATCCAGCTGAAAGCTGATCACCACTCACGTTAAGGAACGGAGGTCCTGCAGAACCTACGACCCTGAATTACACCCTCGAGTCACCGTTAATCCCGACTTATGACCGAAGTCCCCTGGGTTCCAACCACGTCTGCTGACCTTAACCATGTCACAAGAAGTCCGCGGACAATTCACATACACATAGCTGATCCAATCAGGATCCATCAATAAGCATGCATATTCATAATTTCAACGAGACGGATCCAATCTGGATTATATAGCATGCATATCAAGAAATTCAACTAGGCATAATAAAGAATGAAATAGGGAAACTATTCCCATCAATATCAACAACATCTATGGGAACACTTTTAGTAACAGAGACTACCTTACCACTAGCAACATCTACTTCAAGTGGATTAGTTAATGGGGAAACAGGCAATTGCAGCTTATTACGACAAGATACGGAGACAAAGGAGTAAGTAGCTCCCGAGTCAAATAATACACATGCAAGGGTATAGTTAATAAGGAATGTACCCGTGATCACATCCCTCGCCGCCTTTGCCTCCTCTTCCGTCATCTGGAATGCCCTCCCTTTTACGCGAGGTGCATCATCTCTTTTCTGCCCTCTTGAAGACCCACCGGTTCCTGAACTTTGTCTGTCAGGGCAATTAAACATCCTGTGCCCGTGCTTGTGGCACCGGTAATAAACGTCTTCCTGGTATCTACATTCAACCATGGAGTGCCCCTTCTGCCCACACCTCAAACATCTTCTGGTTGCTTTAGAACACTCACCAGAATGATAGGTACGACACGAAGAACACCAAGGAGTATCAAGTCTCGGTTTCTTGGAAGTCTCAGTTCTTCCACCTGCAAAGGATTGTCCTTTTGAAGGACCCGATTTATAAGATGGCTAAAATTCCTTTTGTAACCCCCACTGGAAGATTCGCCCTTGAACCGGAGACGATCTCCCTCCATTTGTCGAGCTATTTTAAAAGCCCGATCCAGATCAACAGCTGCTCGTACATTGGCGCGAAACTCCAATGGTAAGGTTCCCACAAACCTTCTTATCTTGGCATTCTCGTCTGGTATCAGATGTGGAACGAATCTCATCTTATCGGTAAAAGCAGTGATGAGATCCTCCATTGACTTATCTCCTTTGTGGAGATTATTGAATTCCCGCTTCATTCTCTCCATGTCATATTCAGTGCAATACTTCTTTAGCAGCTTCTCAGAAAACTGCTCCCAAGATAGAGCACTCAACACCTCTTTACTAACAGAGGTCTTTACCGTATCCCACCATAAAAATAGCATGCCCTTTCAACATACGTACTGCGTATTTCACGCATTACTCTGGCTCACACTTACATGATTCAAACGTCTGCTCCATTTCCCGGAGCCACTGCATGGTAACTGAGGGGTTATCACTCCCCTCAAACGTCGGTGGTTTACAAGATAAGAACTTTTTGAACGAACACGTCTTACGTGTTTTGCCCAGAGTGGTTTGTAACAAGAACAGCTCCTTTTCTATATGAAGCTCTTCCTCTAGGTGCTTTATGTACGTCTCTTGATCTTGCTTATGTCTACCACCTTCAGTATGGTGTTGAGAACGTTCATCCTCAGCTTGACGAGGTATATGAGAAGCCTCATCTTCCATTTCTTTCAGAGCTTGTTCGGTATTACCGTACTTACCAGACATCTTTTCTCAACTTTCTATACAATAGGGAAGAGTGTTTAATACACTACTATACTTACTTATCAACTTGACAAGCTAGCTTACAACAAGTAACAACCATGCAACACTCACACTCAACCCCATAAGGAACACTTGATTATGGCCGGGCCCGAGTTTGAGACTGAATACTCTTTCAAGTATACAATTTCCTCAAACTTAGGCTCGGATACATACTTGTAACACATCTTTCGTAAAATAGCGAATTTAGTAAAAATTTGCATCTTAATACGCGTGGGTCCTTTTGAAAATCATATACTACTAGATTATGCAGCGGAAATTTAATTCAAAAGTTAACATAAGATATTTACAATCCAACAACTCTTAAACAACATGTTTGGTGTTACTCTAGACAACGACCGACCATAAGCAACATATTATAACATACAAAAAGTGTTCCTTCCCAAAAGTATGTACACCCAGCAACAGGCAACCCATCAAACCAGGCCGCCTAATCTTTACCTGTAAAAATTGTCAACGAAGCAACATTAGCCATATAAAATAGCTAGTGAATACCAACTTATCATAAGCATTAATAAAGCGAGTCACATAACACAGGAATAAGCAATCAATGCTATCCTATCACATTGCGGTGTGCTGACAAGATCAGTAAGAGTCATACCTTGCAGGATAGTCAGTCCCGCTCAACAACCCAAACCGGGGAATCAGACACAACCAACCGCGCTGGTGGGGGAGCATACAGCAGTCCACCAAGCATCGTTATGGAGCCTTAAGCTTCTTCGGGATCCAGCTGAAAGCTGATCACCACTCACGTTAAGGAACGGCGGCCCTGCAGAACCTACGACCTAGAATTATACCCTCGAGTCACCGTTAATCCCGAATTATAGCCAAAGTCCCCTGGGATCCAGCCACGTCGGCTGACCTTAACCATGCCACAAGAAGTCCACGGACAATTCACATACACATAGCTGATCCAATCAGGATCCATCAATAAGCATGCATATTCATAATTTCAACAAGGAGGATGCAATCTGGATTCTATAGCATGCATATCAAGAAATTCAACTAGGCGGATCCAATCTGGATCCTATAGCATGCATACAACATATGATCAACAAGTATTAAGCATGACATATCATATCATATCAAAACAACATGGTAAGGCTCAAACCTTCATCTTTACGCATTTCTGAATAAAAAACTACAACATATAACATACTACAATATTCGACTGATCAAGTTAGGTAACTAGCAAGCAAGTCTCCTTCTATTGAGACTTATGAAAGCCGGTACTCACCTGAGGAGCTTATAACAAATAGATATTCTGCTCCCTCTCTTCTAACGCGTCAGGTTCACCTAAAACATCATTACTTACGTTAAACGTTTGCACACACGAGATATTACTACCAGAACAAGAGTAGGAATCTCCTAACGACACTTTAAGTCAACTTACAAGGCCACATCAACCTTTTAAATGTTACAACACAGAAGATACAATCTGTGAACTGTTATTGTAAAACACACCCTTGCGGCCGCAAACATTGATGCTTGCGCCCGTAAGGGCCTTCGCTTACGCCCGCAAGCACCATGCCTTGCCCCCGTAAGCACCATTCGAAGTCACTTTGAACCATCCATTCGAAGTCTCACTTACGGCTGTAAAGATTGGTCTTTGCGCCTGCAAACTTGATTCGAAGCCATCTTTTGAACTATCAATGCGAAGCAACACTTACGGCCGCAAGGGAAAGTCCTTGCGCCCGCAAGCATACTTCGAACCGGCCATTCGAAGCCCTCTTGCGGCCGCAAGGATAGACCCTTGCGCCGCAAGCAGACCTGTTTCAGAACAGGTCGAGCTACAACCCCCTGTTTCGACTGTTTTCTTTCTAAACATCATCAAACGATTTTCTAAATGATTTCCAGTGTTCATACTTCATAAGTAACATCCATATGAGTCTAAAAACAATCATTTCATCATTTCTAACAACTTATTGAAGATTTAGGATCAAATTTAGTCATTTGACCCATTTGAATCAATTTCTATGAACTTCATCAAAATCATCATTTTAAGCTTAGTTTGATGTTCTAATCCATTCATAAGAACTGTATGAACAATCTGAAGTACTAATTTCAGTTCATTCAGTTAATTTAAGCTTAACCTAATTTTGACCTCAACACACAAAGATGGAGGAGAAGAACTTTGAACTTACAAGAAAGGAAGAAGAGAAGAAATGCTTATAAGTTCTAGAAATCCTCACTTAGTTGCTGGAATCAAAGCTTGTACAATCTTTTCTTCAAAAGCTCAAGAACACAAGAAAACCTTCAATTCAAGTTGTCTGTGTTTGTGTTTGAGCCTGAAACGTGGGTATACACAAAGTCAAGGACCGACTTTGTTTTCAAGTATATCCACAAGGGGTATCTTGTTCCCCTTTTCAACTTACAACTTGAAACTCGTTTACCCTTTTCAACTAACGGAGATATTTTCGTAATCCTTACTTAAAATCGTTCACTAATTCATTTATTTTATTCACATACTATTAACTTTATATTTTCATTTACTTTACTACTAGTTTTATAATTTCACATAACAACTAAAACATGCATATTTTATTATTAATTTACTTAATTTACACACACGTGAATCATATATAACTAGGCCCAATTCGAGGATGTTACAATTTAAAACTGTAAGTAAGAATACTCACCTGTTCGCAGTCCAGTCACATAGTTCTTAATAAGAAATTGACTTGTGGTTACTCTTCGATTGGACGTCACCTACAATAGGTCTATCTGGGTTAATATCGGTCATAAGTCCCTTACTCATTCTGTGCAAGTACTATGGTCCCAAATCAAACCCTGCCAGGGTCGTAAGTCAGACCACATGCTAAAGTGTAAGTCGGACCACACACTGGGGCCCTAAGTCGGTTCTTACATTATCTAAGTACCCGTAAGTCGGACCCAGTATTAGTCATCATAAGTCGGACCATCCCACACCTTAATTCGTACCACACAAGCATACGAAAGTCGGATCAAGTCAAGCATATGAAAGTCGGATCATGTAAAACATGTGAATGTCGGATCAAGTAAATCAGCTGAAAGTTAGATCAAGTAACTCAGGTGAAAGTCGGATCAAGTAAATCAGGTGAAAGTCGGATCAAGTAAATGAGGTGAAATTCGGATCAAGTAAGTCAGGTGAAGGTCGGATGAAGTAAATCAGGTGAAAGTCGGATCAAGTAAGTCAGGTGAAAGTCGGATCAAGTAAGTCAGGTCATCCCTGTCAGTTTTATTTTTCATTTGACAGACTCCATGGCCAAAATCAAACTCTATAAAAACTTAATCATTTCATTTCATTTTTGTTGCAAACCATTTCTCCATTCATTTTAACAATTCATTTAAAACAGATTTGTGTTTCATCAAGTATTAAATGCTCTTGCTTCAATCTTTTCCATGTTTTTCTCGTTCATACCAAAACCCAAAAACCCAGATGTCTACTTATTCATTTATCACTTAACAGGGTAAGATTGGATGTCTACATAATCACAGTGAAGTGAGAAACATTACCTAATGATTTCCTTGACAATTTCTTATGTTCCAAGATGATTCTTGACCCTTACTTTCTCTGTTCTTCGAGGGGAGCTTACACACACAAACACACACTGATATTTGAAAGCTATGGAACAGTAGAAGCAATCCCTTGGGGGGCTGCGCCCTAATTCATATATATACACCTTTCTTACAAGGCTTAGGCCTAACATAACCACTTAAGCCCACCAAGTAATTAACTCAATTAATTATTTACTTTTGCTCATTTAACTAACTAGTTACTCAAGCCCAATGATCAACTAGTCCACTATTAAATTGCAAATTGAATTAATAATAATAATAACAACAATCATTACCATTAAAATATTATTTTATTAAATTCAGAAACTCGGATATTACAATAAATAAACTAGTTAACTATCGAATTAACTAAAAAGTAGTAAAAGGGGAGAATTTGCAATTATCAGTCTAAAGCGATCAAAATCCAAACCTTAATCCTAAAAGCCCAGAAACTAAGATTAAAAAGCTAAGATAACAAGAAATCAAACAACTTTAAGATTCAAACAATCACGAAGCAAAGTATCTCTACTCAGACGCTAGATTCCCCTTTTCAAATTAGCAGATCTCAATGAAAGTGCAATGGACAACATATAACAGTATACCGATTCCTAAATTGGCTAGATTTCATGGTCAGACTCACTGGCCCTATATTTTCAAAGATATTAATCCAATGGTTATGGTATTAATTATCTTTTCACTAGTCAAATTGTTCGTGTTATGCTAGACTTAATCTATTGACTTGTTAATTTACAAAATTAACCAATTACCAAAGAATGGTCATCAAAAGTAATTGCAAACACATTAAAGTTCAAAACTTTAAAACCTAACC
>JAUEJL010006960.1:0-10209 GCA_032274825.1 Drosophyllum lusitanicum | reverse complement strand
GTTCCTAGAGTTCTCATTTTAAGGGGTGTTCTCATTGGATCCTCATCCTATATATATATATATATATATTTGGCCTACCTTTGTTGACCGGCAGGGTTCGCAATTTCCGAACGTTCTCAAAGGATCCTGTTTCTATGTATATATATGTCTATATATATTATAAATAGCTAATTTCTTATATATATAACAAGTTAGAATGTAACAAAATATTTTGAGCATTGCTTTAATTTCTTCGAAATTGAGTTACTTGCCGGCTTTTCTTTTAGTTTAATAGTTTTAATTTTAATCGTTTGACTTTTTAACAAAAAATTATATCCCAGTTAAGTCAACACATCTTCTACATAAATGGTTTGAAGTCAGCCCCTTCCTCCCCCTTGTTTATTTTCTATTGTTTTTTATGTCCGGGTTCTCGGACCTGATCGTCGGTCACAAATTCATAACCACTATTCGTTGATCCTGCCTTAACTCTTACTAATTCCATTAGTCATTCACCTTTTCTGCTGCAACTATATATATGCAGAATTGTAACGGCCGCTACAAAATCAAACATTATGAGCCAAATAACCCCGATGATGGGGGAATTAATGATGAACAACAAACCGAAACAGAAAAAGATGCGAATGATGAACAAACCAAAACAGAGGAAGATGAAAACGGTGAACAACAAATCGAAACGGAAGAAGATGCAGCAGCATATGCTGCCTATAAGATTGCAGTAGCTGAACACAAGGAACAAGAGCTTATGGAAGCTATCCAAGAACAAAACAAACTTGAGGAGCTTCTGGAAGAGTCGATATCAATGCTGGCTCTGGCGGAAGACATCTACGAGAAATGTAACTTTACCTTGTGTTAATTAATTTCTTATTTCATTGATTTATTGTTCATTGAAAACATGCAACCATACCGCACATATTCATTTAATCTGACAGGTGAAAGAGATGGAATGGTAATGCTGCCGCTTGACTGATGATGAGGGAGCTGGTTCAAAGGACGGATAACCATATTACTGGAAATCAAACTGTTGTTGTGTAATGTGTTGAGCCAAACTGTTTTCTGTTGTTGTGAGTGAAATGTGTTTGTTATAGCTGAGTCAGTCAAGGCCTGTACCTCGCTTTTGCGGATTGGGTAAAATTGTGAAGTAGTAAAAAAAGCAACATGCAAGGAGCTACAGTGTAAAGGAATTACAACGGATGATCAATAGAAAATTAAGATTAAAAAATCCATTAATAGAATTGCCTAATTTTGACACCCTTAACTCTCGAAGATAACAAAAGAAATGAAAAAAAGTTGAACATCGATCTTACCCCATTAGCTCCTCTCTTGGATTCTTTATGCCAAAGCATGTGTCGTTGCGGTATTTCCAATTAATCCACAAGGTAGTTTTTAAGAGGCTCTGTCATTGTAAAGGGTAACAGATAGATAGATTCTAAAGCCACTCCTCTCTTTTGAAGATTGACGCGAGTTTGAAATCGATCTTGTAGGAGCTTCCATAAGAGAATATTGACCTTAGAGCGATGGGTACACCCCATGCTCTTAGAAAGGAGCGACTTGTTCCAACGCACGATTCATAAAGAAGCTTAGTGATTCTAGGCGGTGATGCAGAGCACGCAACATCCGTTGGTTTCTTAATTTGAGAATTGTGATATATAAAAGAAGCTAACGTTGGTTTTTTATTTGCGAATTCCTATGAACATAAAGAAGCTACGGTTGGTTATTTTATTTGCGAAATCCTATGAACATAAAGAAGTGTCCGCCGGTTTCTTTGATTTGGGAATCGCAATGAACCAGTAGAGGCGTCTGGTTTCTATGAACACACACACTAATCCTACTCATATGAAAGATATAATATATAGAAACTTCATTGGGTCACACACACACTAATCCTATTCTTAAATCTACACATTTTCCCGCTACTTGACTAGAACTCATAACATTGAAGAGCACTCATGTTAGTCTGTGATGCGTAAGAGAAATAGCAAATATGAACAAGTAAGGGTTATGAATGTGCTTGTACATATGGTTTGTGATTCATATAAAATTATAAACATACAACTAACAGAAGTTGTATTGTATCAAACTGGTCTTAATAGCTTTCATTAGTAGAAAAACTCATATGAATATGACCCAACTTTATACCAATGCTTTGTATCAAACGGGCCTTAACATGGCAATAAATGTACCATTTAAAGCATGAAACAGATTCATATGAACCATAATTGAGCTGCAGCAGCAAACTTAACATGTGCGATAACCAACCACAACAGCAACCAATCAGCTCAGACTCTAAAAACTAGAAACAGCAGCAACATCCTATGGTGTAGCAACTAAAATAAACAGCAATATTCATTTTTTATAAGCATCATTTCTGTTTATAATTGTGACCCGTAAGCTTTGTAATGGGTATATATTTGTAACAGGTTCCAAATCAACACCAGGTACTATGCATTTATACCAAACGGCATGATGAGTTGATTAAGATACAACACAAAGGGATCAATGATGAGTTAAACATAACCAACCCGTTAAACAACTCGACCCATTACTAGCTTTATAAATAAAATAAAATAAAAACAGGTGAGGGTGTTATCCTTGTAACAATCTTAAGCATGCAAACAAACACTAATACAAAAAATAAATTCTATACCACATTTCAAGCTAGGAAATAGAACTTAAATCGTTTGGTAGTCAAGTCCCAACATATAAATAAACTACAGAAACATGACAACTATTATTACAACACATTGATAAATTTCACATATAATTTTTGTTAGTACTTATATATATAGTTGTGCACATTTTGACTCTTGTAATAGTTTGCTACTAGCAATAGCCCATCTAGTAGTTTAAGGGCTAGTATGTAACTATGGCTTCATATATAAGCGTAAGTTACTGCAACCCTAAAACTAAGGTTTCTGATATACACAGCCCACATTTTTGTCTTGAAGAACTTTACGGCACATCACGTTGATCTTCTTTAAGAGGCTGTTTTCATTCCTTCATTTTGCTGTTGTTTTTTATACCAAATGAAACCTGCAATTGGTATCAGAGCACAGTAGTGGATCTAAGGTAAGATCAAAGATTAATCTGTGCTTTTTTGCTTCTACTTGGTTCTGCTTTTATCTGCTGTTCACACAGCTCTGTTTATGCAAAAATCAATCTGTTTTTTTGCTTGATTCATCACCAAGAATCCTTTGTTTAAACTGAAATAATGATCATGTGATGAGGTAAAATAGTTTCCGAGTATAAAGGCATCAAAAGGCTGTGAAAATCCTTGAAAATCAGCGATAATTTTGAATTTTTTTTTCTCAGTTCGAGATCTACTTTTTCGGAACTGTTTTCAACATGTTTCTTCATGATTAAGTGATATTTGTTTGATTAAAAGGTTGGATATTGTTATTAGACTGATTGTGGAAGTTATTGTATAAAAAGGATTGAATTTCAAAGCTTAAAAATTAGATTTTAGCTTTGTTTTTTTGATCGACTGGTGTTTGGATCGCTAAAGTTCATCATAATCGCAAATCAAGTGATAAATTCAGAATTGCAAAATAGGCTATGTTATTGAATCGCAAATCGTTTGTTAAGCTGCAATCGCAAATCGTTTGTTAAGCTGCAATCGCAAATCACTTGTTAAAGCTGCAATCGCAAATAACTTGTTAAAGCTGCAATCGCAAATCACTTGTTAAAGCTGAAAGCACAAATCAGGCTTGTTGGCTGAATCGCAAATCAAGTGATAAAAATTAGAATCGCAAATCAGGCTTGCAAACTAGAATCACAAATCAATTGTTAAAGCTGAATCACAAATCAGTTGTTAAAGCAGAATCACAAATAAGTTATTAGACTTCAATCACAAATGGGTGTTTTAAGCCTAATCGCATATTAGCTTTTTAAACTCAATCGCAAAACAAGATTTCAAAATCAATCGCAAATTAGTGCATTTTCACCCCAATCACAAATTTGTGCTTTTTCATCCCAATCACAAATTAGTGCTTTTCATCACAATCGCAAATAAGTCTTTTAGGATTGAATCGCAAAACACTTGTTAAAGCATAATAGCAAATCAGTGTTGAGGAATAGAATCGCAAATTAGTGTTTGAAACCAGAATCGCAAATCAACACTAAACTCAGAATCGCAAATTAGAGTCAAACCTTTCTGAAGTCCTTCATAGCCAAGTTTAAGATCAATTTTTGTTGAAGTCACTGTTTTACCTTTCCGCTCAAAGATCCATTGTCGAGTATAAAAAAGATCAGACATTTAATCATGTCTAGTGAAGCACAACATCTCAATGACGGTGATACCAACTCGTGTCATTCAGAGTCTACTTCTGAGGTACGCACCATTCCTTCTGATATTCAAGCTATGATTGATTCTTTTTAAGACCAAATAGCTAATCTTACGAATGAAAAGAAAACCATGGTGCCTTAGAAGAACAAATAAGAAATAACACTAAGGTCAGTAAAGAATGCTTGAAAGCTGAAGCACTAGCAAACTGTCTATTGTCCGAAGCACGTAGCAATGTTAAAGACTTGGGACAAAGTTTAGCTAAGAAAGAAGTTCAAATAAATGACCCGAAATAAAAGCTTAGAGCTACAGAGATAGAGAGCCGTGAAAATGTTATTAAAGTCAACTCCATTTTTAATGAAAGAAATGAGTTGTACTCGAAAATCAAAGATCTTGAGGATAAACTTGTGAAAAGGGGGTCAAACAGGCCAAATCATTCGTTTGAACAAACCAAAAGACACGTATTTTTATAATCCGTATACTTATGAAGGTCTTGGTTTTGAAAATCCTCACATTCTGAGATTTACAGGAGCTGCTAAGGACCTTGAAATGAAGAAGGTAAAAAGAGAAAATATTGAAAAATGCAAGCACCCTTTAATCACAATGAATTGAACGAGACTTACAATTCAAGAGAAATACCCTTATCGACTGACTTTTTGACTAGTTACTTTTCGGAGGAATTAAATCAGAAGTCGGAAAATCTTCTGAAAACCCCGAATTTTCACATCTTTATATACCGAGTTCACTTTTGAAATTAAAAATTTATGAACTTGAACGGTTTTTTAAGAAGCAAGGTAAAGATTTTGAAGATGAAAGAGACACGCTTCTTGGTAAATTTGATCTTCTCATAGATCAAATGGTTTCCGCTGTTGGCTATAAATCCTCACAAAAAGAAAACGATTCTTTTAACAAAATTCTTGAATCTGTTGAAGGGTTTAATCGTGTTGACTCTAAATTTTCTCAAAAGAAACCAATTTTAAACAAAGAGAAAAATGTACCACCTTGTACTCATCCTAAAATCTTTTTCGAACAAAAAGAAACTCTTTTGGTTCCCAAATCCCAAATGCAGCCTCTTAAAATAAAAAGGATTGAGTACATTCCCGATAAAGTTTCCCCAGGTGAGTGCACGAATTCAAAACGACGTGCTCACACCTCGACATCTGCTTACTCTAGCTTAGAAGTGAAGACTGATAAGTTTCTTAGTAAAAGACAAGTCAAGAGAGCATTGTGGTTTAAGAAAAGAAAGAGTTTACTTGAAGTTAGAAAGAAGCTTTTTCAAGAGAACAAACAATTTCCTAATTCTAGCCATAAACCCAGTGTTTCTAATAATTCTGTTTCACCTGGCTTGAAAACTAGTGATTCCGGTGGTAGGGCTAAGTTTGGTGTTCATGATTATGTTAATTCTCGATCTGATTACTCTGCTTATGATAATTTTTGTCACTTAAGCATGCATGTTTGTGAGACGTATAAATCTTTTACTTTTATTGATTCTTGTTGGGATGCTTTAGATAAGCCTGATGTGAAATATCCATTTAAGGTGTATTCTATTAAACATCTCATAAGGTTATCTAAGAAGAAAATTTGTACCTTTTCTCAAATAGTGAACACATTTTTGTTAAATCAGGAATTGAATTCTAACTACAAATTAATGGATGCTTAAAAATGAATTTGTAGTTAACTCTCCTAATCCACCCGGAACCAAACTAAATTGGGTACCAAAATCTTCATAATCAATTTTGTAGATCAGCCTAAGAAACATTCTGGAACACCACAATTACACTCCGGAGAATATTGTGAAGTCAACACAACTGTGTGTTCAATACGCTAAGAAGTTCAAATCTCATGGTTAAGAGACTGAAGAGTGTACCTTGCAGTTCATCTACACATCATTATAGTTTATCATTTTTTATATAACTTCTGTGTTGATGATTGTTACTTGTAGGGGGAGCACAAGTCTTCAGAACCCGCAGGTATGCAAACTTTTTTTTCAATAATTTTTTTATGCATACTTGTAAGGAGAGTATATCGGAAAATGTTTTTCAAAAATATTATTTTTCTATTGTTCAAAAGTCTTTCTAGAAATACAAAAAACTTTGGAAATAAAAAATACAAAAACCATACAAATGTTCAAAATACAAAAATATTTTATTTTTTTCAAATTCTGTTTTCTAGTTCAAGAAGGTATTCATTCTTTACTTTATTGTGATAACCTGCTTGTTTATTTGTTGATCTTTTGAATGACCATCTTTCATTTCCTGAATTTCATCTTATATCATTCTGAAATCCTTCCTTTATTTGGTTCTTTTCTACCGGAAGGCATTCATCTTATACCAATTTGTGGCATTATATTGTGATGATCGAGTTGCAACATGAGTGAGGGAGAAAATTACTTACTCCTATGGTCAATCCAAAACCGGAAGGACCTGCCCCGGGAGTTCACCATTATCATAAAAACTTACTAAAGGGTTTGCTAAGTTAAATAGGTGAGCAGAATCACTTATCACGGAATGCTGATTGGTGTGCAGAGATAAAATGAAACCGAGAAGGGTGCAAAAGTAATGGGGGTACTTATGATCAACAAATCGCTTTGAGCTCAATTTTGAAATATCATTATGTTATTTATAAAGATGCGATTGTTCGTTTTCTTTTATTGTACAAATCATCTTGACAATCCGTATCAACATCAAATCTTCTGAAAACCATTCTTGTTGATTCTTATGAACAATATACCTTTCTAGATATTATTCTGTTTGTTCATATTTGCTGTTGATTGAAAGTGTCTAAATGTATTCAATCGAAAGTACATCCACTCATTTTTGGATAGAGAATTTGAGGGGGAAGCTGAAAAATATTCAGATAGCTGAGAGTGAGAGAAACGATCAAAAGAAAAGAAAAATCATCACTAAACAGTGTCAATCTGGGTAGCCACATCTACTACTAGTTTTATACTGGTATTGAAAAAGACATCATGGACCTAGTGATGCAATGCACTTACCCCACCTAGTTACTCAATTATCTCTTAAAAGATAATTGTTTCAACTTTACACGGAGATTTTTCACATACACTATTGACATCTCACTTGGAGATTGTTGATATTGAAAATAGGAGAACAGCTACTCCGGTCCCCGACTTCTTTCGTGCACTTATTAAGTCTAGAGCCAATTGCTATATCATTTTTCATATAGGACACTTATGGAATCGTCTGCCTGTTTTTGTGATAGTGCCGAAACATCTTGAGTAATATCTTTATGATATTTACAATGATAGTTGGAAATCTTACTGGTGCTAGCATTATGCCAATGCTAAACATAGGTCATTCAGTTTATTTAAACCGATGTGTTAACAGAAAATCTATATGATCCCGGTGTTACAACGGATGCGTTTATTGTCATATAATTCTGATAGAATCACGCCAAAATTAAGTTGAATGCAATTTACAAATGCATGATGATCATGATGGATCCTAACCATGATGATCAGGGGGAGAATATATCAAGTTTGAGGAAAATAATTCACTTGATTTTTAGAAAACTACAAGGGAGAATCAACTGAATTTTACTGAGCTGAAGATGAGTTCAAATCAATTCGATAAGAAGATAAAACTCATCAAAAGTGTGAAGCTGAAGATATGATAATTTATATGTTGAGGGGATATCAAATCAGGGGGATATGATATATCAATTACAAATGTCTTTGAATATTAGTTGTTTCTTACATTTTGAGGAGATAGAAATCCTTATTTTGAAAAGACAAAACAAGAACAACCGACAAGTTTCAAAGAAAAGAAAAAATTGAGGGGGCAATTATTTCAAAATCATTTAGGATATCAAAAGCTAATTTAGAGGGAAAGTAAATTTTGGTTTAAAGAAAATTCAGAAAATACTGAAACAGGAGACTCACTTCTCAAAAGTAGAAAAATTTGTTTTGATGCTTATGATCAAGTGCTTCCGTGAAGACAAAAGATACTATCATGGTTGTAAATTCTGATAAGCCCCAGGCTTCTACTGCAAACTCTGAAAAAATAACCTGCTCACCGAGGACAAGTCATTGAAAATCTCTTAAAGATGAAAAACTTCAAAGAATGATCCTCTAGCGTTGCTGAATGCAGAAAGAAAAGAATCTCTAAATATTCTAAACTAGGAGATTGTTTTGTTGCTTAAATAGATAATCTTCGTTATTATGCCTCTGTTTGTAAAATATACACAAAGGGGGAGAATGTTAGTACTTATATATATAGTTGTGCACATTTTGACTACTTGTAATAGTTTGCTACTAGTAATAGCACATCTAGTAGTACAAGGGCTAGTATGTAACTATGGCTTCATATATAAGCCTAAGTTACTGCAACCCTAAAACTAAGGTTTCTAATATACACAGCCCCCATTTTTGTCTTGAAGAACTTTACTGCACATCACGTTGATCTTCTTTAAGAGGCTGTTTTGATTCCTTCATTTTGCTGTTGTTTTTTATACCAAATGGAACCTACAATTTTCATAGTAATAAAAGCCCTACAAATGTGTGAATTTGCTTTAACATGCCAAAATTAAGAAGATTAAATATGACAGCGTAAATTCTGTTTTCTCAAAACAGGCCACAGATCATGAAAATTTCATGTTAAACAAACACAATCTAACATGTAAAAACGTGAGAAATTGAAATCCCTATTGTACTTTCGTTCTTTGAAAATAAACACACATATACAGAGATTATAAACGAACACACAAATACATACATTGTCAACATCAATTTCAGTTCTTTCCAAGCCCTGAACAAAGAAAAATATCGACTTTTTAAACAGGAAATTCGAAGTGAGAGATGCAAAGATACCTAAAACGCAGAAACTTCAAAAATTCGAACAAGAAACGAGACCTGAGCCTCTGTTCGAATGTGGGTAGCCTTCGATCTGTTCGATTGTGGGTGAGACTTTGATAGTTAACTACACCGGTCAACGAGGGTGAGAGCTATTAGCGAACAGTTGTTGACGAATGTCAGAGGTTTCAACGAGAGATAAGTCGGGTGGGGAGAAATGGATGATGGAGAGAAGGGTTTTTGTTTGTCAGCGACGGGGGATCTTGGGTCCAAAGGTTTCGTTTGCGTCCAATTGTGAGACACGCCGGGGCAATAGAAGAATGGGCAAATGTAAATATTGTTTTTTCAATTTATCTAGCTTTAGCGACGACCTTATAAAATTCAATTTTACTTTATCTGACACGTATTATTTCATCCCAAAAAAGTATTTTAAAATTGGTTTGCAACGACTTATGTCGTCGCAACATAGGTGACATATATTTCAGCTTTTTGTATTTCGTTTGCAGGCTTCATGATTGGGAGGGAAATTTTCCCGCATGTTATTAGAGACGACGTGTCATCGCAGAATTCCGAGCGTCGTCCCAAAAGTAAAAAGTCGTCACAAAAAAGTCCTTTACGTGCGGTGACTGTGAATATATATATATATAGATTACTAATCATATTACATATGGTTTTCTATGTAGATCTTTTTTAGCCATATGTTGGTTTGTTGATATATATCTTAATCGATTGTAGATCTTTTTATATAAATGAATACACGTGGGATATTGTTATCAAAGTTGTGTTATGAAATAATTGTTGCCAAAAAACAAAGAATAGTTCAAAGTTATATTTTCTGCTGTGTACGTATACCTATATCATATCATTTAATTTCTTTCTTGCTATACCAATCCCTCCCATTGCAACAGTACTTGATTATAAGGGACAAATTCAGTTGTGTAGGAAATGGTTACTTATATTTCCTAAAGCTAAAACTGCTATCTCTATCATGGTATATTACTATATTTTAATCCTACTAACTAGGGGTGTGCATGGGGCGATTATAAGCTCAAACCGAACCCAATCCGCTAATTTCGGTTTTAGGATTTTCAAACCCAATGGTTTCGGTTTCTATCGGTTT
>JAUEJL010006949.1:0-10209 GCA_032274825.1 Drosophyllum lusitanicum | reverse complement strand
CATAGTTTTGAAATTCAGTTAAGTAAACTAACAGGTAAATATTCAATTTACAAACGGACCCATGCAGTTTGAAAACTCAAATGTATACTGGTTTTTTAATATAGCAAAGGCGGTGTTACATTATATGGGTCTCAAATTTTGATGTGGTAGTCTGGTATGAGTGATCACTACAGGCCTAAGTGGTGGAGTGAGTGGTAAGAGAAAAAAACGGACGTGATACTGTGGTGGGTGCGATGGCAAATGAGGGTTTCTACCGCTTTTAACGACTAGGTGACGGTATTATGTAATAAAAACTTATTTAAGGGAATTCCACAGAAAGAAAACATTATTTTTTTATCCACGGCAAAATATCATAATGATTAGTATTTTGTTATAGATTTTTTACAAGAGTAATTTGGATTAGTCTTTGTTCGTTTAGAAAATATGGCTCAATATGCAACACTTAAGCATAACTAGACATCAACTCCTCATAACTTGACAATGACATTTTAAAAGATGATATGTTTCAATTTTAAAACATATATAACTATATAAATTGTATGTTTATATAATTCAAAAAAGAATATTAATATATTAGATATACTTTCATTTTATTATAATCATAGTAATAATAATATTTACGTGGAATGGTATTCTTTGTACTCACAATAAGATTTCATTTTTTAAAAATTTATATCAAACTATATAATAAGACGGTAAATGTTCATTCCTGATATTGTCGTATTTTAACATATAATATATATTTATTTCAAGACAATATCTGTGTATCTCAAATTATAGCCTAAATTGTGTTCAAATGTTTACTTAATCAAAAATTTGGCTATTTCAGTTTGGAGATGCTCAGGAGTGAAGAAACATGTAAAAGTCATTGAATTAAGCACACGGAAAAAAGATAAGAGCAATTGGGCTTAAAATGGGCCGAGAGGCACGTTACTATTCTTTGTTAAGTGAAAAGTTGGGCCAACATATGATTAAAAAAAAGAAGGATTGTTGAGATATTATATATATATATATATATATATATATATATATAAAAGTACGTCTAATGGCTTCATTAATCAAAGAAAAAAAAGATTATGGGCTTAATAAGCCCATAAATTTGTTCTCAAAAAAATTAAGTCCACTAGAGAATATATATATTTATGTTGATGTACGGCGAGAAGAAAGAGAGAAGAAAAGAATTTAATTAAAAGAACCTACGGCCGCAATATACGAATGGAGAGACGCAAAATATATACATATGGCGGCGGCTTTCGTATTATGTTTCGACGATAGACGGCAGAAAAAGAGGGAGATCACAATTTCTACGGGATCAACTCGGTTTGTTTATTATCGATCTATAATGATTTATAAACTTGGTTTTTCTTTGTATTTGTTGTTTTCTAGCGTGTCTATGAGTTAGGACTCCTGTTTTATCTAGATTAGATGAAACTTATGGATTGTTTTATTTTGGCTCGTGAATTACATGTTTGATTTTTGTAAGTTACATCTGATTAAAGACTCACTCGTTTAATGTTTTTACTTTCAATTGGTTATTCTATGGATTGTTATGTGTTTTTTATGGGAGTTAATTATGCATGCTATCCATATTAGTGATTTGCTTGTCAAATTACTAGATAAACATTAGGGATAATGTTTAGGAATAATTGGTTGGTAACTTAGGCATTAAATTAGTGTTAACCTATCAAAAGGGAGTTAGTAGCTTAAAGGGCGATTCGGGATATTAGCCCATTATTGGATTGTAAACAGGGTCTAATTAGTTAGACGAGTTTAGAAAGATATTTCTTTACTTTAGTTTAATTAATTATTTAACTTGATGATTCGGGATATGAGTTAGGTTACCCGTTAGAATCATAACCTCCATAATTCATGTTTCATAATTAATCAAGACTAGGTGAATTCGATTCTAGGTGAAACAAATCTTCGATACTGTTCATAGTCAGTTTCCTATTTTTCCATCGTTCTTTTGCTTGTTAATTTAATTAATTAGCCTCCTTATTATTTAATTAGTTTTTATTAGTATTTTAGCAATTCCTCTTTTAATTAATTTTTTAGATTAATTAGTGGAATCTAGTTTCATAAAATATTCTTACTATTCTCTGTGGAGACGATACCCTACTTGCCTAGGCTATACTACTACACAATCTAGTCATACTTGCTGATAGTATGTAGTGAAACTTAGGTGATTTTAAACTTAAATTTAAAACCTGATTTTCACGCATCAATTCCACATGCATATTGTGTGTTACATAATTACATAAGAATGAAAGAAAGTATATATTTGTTCTCTCTTTATGGTAAAGAGTATAATGAAGTTCAAGGTTAAGCTTTAGACGGTGTTTTTTTTTTTTAAAAGAACTTCTAACCTCTTATGTCTATAGGCGGACATACATCAAATAAGAAGATGGTTTGTTTTTCTCATAAGACGTTTAAATACCTTTTTTCTCTTTTCGATAAGTGATGGCCTAACTAAATGTCACTCAAAATTTATTTATTTTTTTAATACCAGAGTAATTAACAACCATGTCATTCCAACAAACTTTAGATGAGGTCCCACACCTGGAATTACACGTCATTTACAAATTTCCAAAAAAGTGATTAATTACAAATATTGTTCTCAACATTCAGTTATAAAAATTAAAGTAAACAACGAAAAACGTTTCAAAAAGGATGAGCCGCCTTCACTCTACTGGAGCCTTTCTCATGTTCAAGTCCTAAAAAGTATGTAAAACAACAACAGTAAGCATAAAGCTTAGCGAGCATACAACTTACACACCATACATTCATACAAGGTATGCACATATCACAATATCATCCATGATCACATATCCATACACATAATACCGAAGCAGTGCACTGACGACGATTTCACACTCTGGGTCACAGTTGACTATCAAGCTGTACCAAGGATTTCGCATGTCTGACTGTGTTTGAGTTGTGTTTTCACTACAATATAACACAACCCTTCACTTCACATAATAACACATTAGTTACACTTTCACAGTCACGTAACATGTACATTTCATACTAATATAATGAGCAAGTTAGTATAATTTACCTGATCGTAGTTCAACAGTAATCAACAGTAAATTAAGTAAGTATACGAAAGATTCGTGTCTACTAGTAATCACCTACAGTTCAGGTTTTCACAAGGTAGGATACTACCCAAGGTCACAATCCTTGCATTCACCTATTTTACTATGGTTTCCTTAATAATCCACCATTTAAATTTGTGATTCTATTGAGTACATAATGTGATTCACGATTCATCCATAGGTTCGATTTGTGATTTGACCCAATCTGAATTTTGTGATTCTATTAAATTGTGATTTGCAATTACTCTTAACCCAATTTACAATTCAACACCCTTTGCCATTTTCGATTCATAACCTACGACGGTGCACTTTTCGATTCTTTATATATGATTGACGATCTCACCTTTTTTATTAATGATACCCCTTTAAGGTTTTACAATTCCACTTAAAAGCTGATTTGCGATTCTTAACTAGTCTGATCACAATTTGCGTTTTGAGAATTACGATCCCCACTACAAGAAGAGTTTCTGACTCAACACGATAATTGAGGTTTACGATTGGTTTCCTCAACAGAGGTTTCAATTCGCAAGTTACGATTTAGAGTACGGGGAATCTCACTAAGAGAGTAAGAGATTCGACCCGAATTCATTTTACGATTTCTTTATCTTCCACTGTTTTCGATTGGTTCCCAAACATCATATGATTTACGATTCTCCTAACAAATTAATTGTTTTCGATTAGTTATACTCACAACTCAATTACGATTACAGTTAAATCTCAATTAACAATTTGAAGGTTTTCGACTCCTTTCCTAATTCTAATCTACAATTCATGGTTCAAGAACATTTGTGGTTTCAAGATCTCAGTCGATCCTTCATGATTTTAATTTGACTCAAAACTTAACCAAAATTCATGATTCAAATTTTGTTAGATCCCTAACTTCACACAAACAAGTCCCTAACGAGTAATTGCGATTTTTATAAGGTTTATCGGATCAAAACCCTTTTTATGTTATCGGTTTGGTCTTCGACATTTAACAACATTGAAATCACCCAAAACCCTTACTAAAACTAAATCAATTGCCATAAAACTTGCCACACAATGATCATAGGGATACAAGCGATCATACTTGATGTTTCCTCCTTAAAATGTATCAAATTGATGTTGCTAGAATTGCTTTTTCTCCTCGGTTTAGCTCTCGATGTTCACACAAGACACACGGTACACCTTCGGTTTCAAAAGTGGCCACAGTAGCATCATATTGGGTATTGTGCCCTAATTTGACTTATAATCCTTTCTAATTTCCCATAGTGATAGTGTTAGCCCTTGTACTTGGAATTACAATAACTATCCTACTTGGAATAACAATAACTACCCTTTTGTACCCTCACAATTTTTAAACATTGCTAATAAACAAAAGTATTATTATTACATGGGAAAAGAAAATAGGTGTTACAGTTCAACCCTAACCATCGTTATCACCTTCATATCGGCTTGAACCCCAATTCAAGTCCCTCTTCTCACGACGTAGCCATCGTCTTCTGGTTCAAACCCTACATATCGTTGTCATCTTCTTTCTGGTCAAAATTTTGAGTTGTTGTCTTCTCCTTCGAACCCTAACTATCATGGGCGCCTTCGTGCTAGTCCCTTTTGCACCGCTTTCATATACTTCGAACCATGTCCATCATCTTCTGGCTTGTAACGTAGCTATCATTCTAGTTGTAGTTTGATCTTTTGTTCTAGTTGGAGTTTGCAGCGTCATTCTATTCCATCATTGCCTTATAACCATCGAGGCTTCTGTTTCAAACTCTAACAATCAATTATGCTCCATTGTACATCCATTGTTTAGGGTTTATGGGTCTATAATGCTACATTTAATGATGAAAATCTTAATCATGATTATCGAAATGATGAAAGCAATATGGTTCTGGGATTAAAAAACATTTATCATTTGATTTTTAATTGTTACAAATTCTAATTTTGGGTTGAGTTACGGTGAATGACGAATAGTGGCCGTTTGTCCTTTCTTTAATGTCGGGTTTGGAATTGGTCAACGAATATAAGTTCAGTCTTAAATCATGCTTCTATGTCATTGATTTCTGATTCGAATGTTGGGATTCTTAGGGTTTATGATTTTGTACTGGGCCTTGGATACGAACATAAGTTTGAAATAATTTGTTGATGACAATGAACATCACCAGGATCAAATTAGTGGTTAGGTGAAAGAACTATATGTGTTTCAATTTTTACGTAAGGTAGTTTGATGGATAATGTATATGCCTTTTCAAGATTTATGTAAAGTGATTAGTATTCAAATGTAAGTTGCATCTTATATTTTTTTAGTTATATTTTGTATTTTTCACTTTATTATTGAATTAGATTAGATTAGATTAGATTAGATTAGATTAGATTAGATTGGTAATTGGTATGTGCATTTTCATGCTAAAGTGCATTTTGGATATTCGATTGGTCATTCCATATGTTTTTGTGAGGTGCATCTTGAGCTTGTTAGCTTAGGTGTATCTATACTTGAAATTAGAATAAGTTGCATCTGGTTTTTTTGAAAGTAAATTAGTGGTGGACATGCATTTGTAGCTGAGGTACATTTTGTTTTTTTAAATTTAGGTGCATGTGTATTTGAATGATTACTGTATTTATATGGACTTTTCAAATTGGCGCTTATATATCTAAAATGATTATTGCATCTTCAACTTTTTCAACTTGTTATGTTTCCTTTTATTTTCTATATATATGTTCTTGCATTTTTGGAATTGCACACATGTTTTCAATTTCTTTCAGAAATATGTCAAATCTAGTTTTGAATTAAAGAGTATAAAAAAACTAAATCTAGTGATATAATTCTTTTAAAGGCCTAAACTTGATTATGATATGTTTAATTGAAATTTTGATGGGTTCATTTTTTCGAGTTCGGATATGTTTCAAGCCGAGCTCATTCGTACACCGCAGCCAAAATAATATAAATACATAAACTGCATTTGGTCAAAACTCTACTGTCTACACTTTTAGTCGTTAAAAATTACATAGACGAGTGTAGTAAATAGTACAAGAAAAATTCTATTTAGGGTGCTTATATTTGGACCTTCTTGAAAATCTAAATTGAACCCTATGATGTGACATATGTGAATGTATGACTTGCATTGAAACTGTAATTGATTGATAGCAACACCCTTTTATTCATAATTTATTCTTTTATTTTATCATTCTACCATAATGCAAACTCGCTAAATTGTATGAGCCTCACCCTATCTCTAGTCATCTCATAGCTACTCCATGTAGAAACCGACCCAAACGTGCCCACTAATTGGGAATTCCTAATTTCCTATGTAATAGTAATGAATCAAAATTAATAAGGTAAAATCATGCTGTAATTTACTGTAATTATCAAACCTTATGTTTACAGTTTATTTAGGTTTAATATTTTACTTTTTTCCACGAGTGTTTTAATCTCAAAATTGATGTTGACATGCTATTTTCGTCAGCTTTGGGGTTATGTTATTGTCGCCTAAAGACACTACAACGATAATTTCTCTCTACGACCATCCATTATATTCATTTTTCTTGTCACATCACTTTCTTTTCAATATTGTTTTCTGTTTTTTTTCACCTCACCACAATCGTTTTTCCATCCCATTAGCTTTTTAATCAAATACGAGAGATGAGAAAGATAGAGAGAAAGAGGAAAGAGGAGAGGTAGTGAGCGCGTTGTAGAAGTTGGGAGGGAAGGAAATTAGCAGGGTAGAGGGGGTATGATGGTGTTCCCGAGACTACCCGCCAAACTCGCTAGTGGGCAACAAGGTACAATGCACATATTTAATTTTGTTAAAAATAATGTTTTTTAAAATCTATTAAAAATAATGTTTAATTTAAGTTAATAATAAACAATAAGTTAAATTTATTAATTATAATAATAAATGTTATAAAAACTATACTAATTTAACAACAAAAATATAAATGTATATGAGAGTTTATTTGAAAATTGTTGTTATTGTGAAAACGCGAGTACCAATCTTGACACTTGATTGAAATAAATCAATGTCTAATAATGTTAGTGACTCATTAATGCACTCATTGATAAGTGGTATTTTGGAAAAAAAAGCCTCATTGGTCCACTCAGACGTGGTTCACTGTTGGATAAATATATAAATGACCAAAATACCATTATTAATGAGTTATTAATGATGGTTACGAATAGTTCTCACGGTTCTCGTAATAACAACAAATCTCGAATGAACTTCTCTATATATAATGCTAAAATTTTGATATCTGATTGGTCAAATACTATACATTGGTAAAAAAAAAGAGTAAAACTAATTTGAAAAGTGAAATAAAAAATTTAAGAGGTTAAAACCTACGCGATCAAAGTTTAAAATAAATAATTACAAAGAGAAAATTTTTAAGGTTATACAATAACTAAAGATAAAGTTCAAAGGTTGAATCATACACTATTTAAGCATATGTGGAATCGCAGATTAAGAGCGAAACAACAGAAGAAGAAAGGTTGAGAGAGAGAAAGGAAAATACGGAGGTGAATTCTATATTATCCATTAACTCAACAATATTACAGGAAAATACGGAGGTGAATTCTATATTATCCATTAACTCAACAATATTACATATATATACACCATCAACTGAACACAAAGACTTGTAATTAACTATCTAAGAGAAAATAAAAAATATCACCCCCTCCCTCTCAAGCTAGTGGACATGAAGTGAGACAAGCTTGGATGTAGCTTGCATATGATCAATGCCGGACAAAGACTCAGTAAGAATATATGTAGGTTGTACTCTTTTTTCTCTCATATACACATATCACATCAATAAGTCAACATTCTCACATACATTATAGAAGAGAAACGCAATAATCCATACTCATCTAACTTAAGTTAAATGACGTGACACTTGTAAATTTATTTTGTAACTAAACATTGAAATTACTAAAATATTTCTCGTTTAAATGATTTATGCCACCAAACTTAGTTGATAAAATCATAGAATAATATTACCTAATCCTATCTTAATAGTGTATGAAAAGATACAATATTACCTCATTTAAGTGGACACAACAAACAAATTATTACATTGAAATAAACCTGCGAAAATATGGGAGCTAGCAAAATACTAATAAATTAACGTTGAACAAGATTTTAACTTAACATGCTTTAAAGATAATATCATTCGTATTACCAATTTTATATTTGATTATTATTTTTTATCTTGTTTACTATAAAGGGTTAAAGGTATTAAATAACTATAACGTTTATTCGATATTTCATTATAATACATAAATTTTTTTACACTTTTGTCCATTAATGATTACAAAAACGTGTCCTTATGTCCATTTCTTAACTTGCAACTTATTCACCACGTTAACGAAAACAAGGCGGACATTCTATTGACTTTTTTGCTCAATTTTGATCGTTTTACCTAATTTTATTATAGATCATTGCAGATAATTTTTTTATTCTTCATAAGACACAAAGTTCAAGAATTTTTATCAAGTGTACGTCAAGAAATCGCTAGTTAAAGTTGAACATGTTTTAAACCAAAACCTTCAAAACACAATTATTGTTTTTGGATAATTCAATTCACTTTGAACTCGTTTTTAGGGGGTGTTTGTTTAAGCTTATTTTTTTGGCTTATTAGCTTATGAGTTTATTATTTGAGCTTATCATATTTTATGTGTTTGGCTAAGCTTATGAGCTTAAACTTATTAGCTTATTTTTATAAAAATAAGCCATTTTTCATAAGCCATCTTGAACTAGCTTATTTTCTTCCTTGTGAGCTTATTTTTACACTTTTACCTTTATACCCTCTTTTTGGTTATTTTACATTAATAAGCTAATGTAAGGAAGCCCTTTTTGGTCATTTTCCACCTTTTTAAAAGAAGCTTATTAACTCATAAGTCATAAGCTAATCCAAACACTTTTTTCTCTCAAAAGCTTATAATCTCATAAGCTCAAAAGCTCTTAAGCTCATAAGGTTAAGCAAAAAAAAAAAGCTTAAACAAACACCCCTTTAGTTGTTATTTTTGTATTATAGACAACTTGATTACATTTCTTTACTCTCAATAATCATAAGTTTTCATCAAGTAAGTATTCATGAAGAATTTCGAGTTCAAAGTGTTGCAAAACTTATTTCTATTATTTTGAAAACATGGTAGAAAAAACTTTTTTTTGCTCAATTGTTTATCATTTTACATAAAGAAGAGTACATTACAAATTCCGTCCACGTGGTTTACCGAAAATTTCACCTTTTGTCATTTATTTTTCAAAGTTACATTGACGGTCATTGTGATTTATAAGTTCGTTACGAATTTGATCCTTTACATTAACAGCTGTTAAGTTTTCTGTTAGAGACCGTTCGTGTCCCTGCACATGAGGCCGTTTTGGTCATTCAATCACTTTCTTTATTACTAAACAAAAAGAGAAAATAACATTTCAAACCCTATTTCACCTTTCTCTTTAGTCTCTGCACTACACCACCACCATCAAAGCCTTCCACCGCCACAATCAAAGAACTCCACCACTCTTCGAAAGCAAACTATCGGAAATCATGTGCCACCGCCACCATCAAAGATGGTGATGAAGACCACCACCACCTTGTAGCGCCTTGTCAAACCACCACCGTCACAGGCAAACAAAACCACCTAAAGCCCCCTTTGGAGTTACAACCGCCACCATCACACCGCAAGTCTATCTCTCTCCCTCTCTTTCTCTGATTATTAGATTATCATCCCCATACACAACAAAATCAAAATAAGTGGGCGAGAGAGAGAGAGAGAGAGAGAGAGAGAGAGAGAGAGAAATCAAGGCAATAACATATGGTGTCAACAGCAAGGGGTAAAAATAGGTGGGTTAGAGAGAAAAATTAGTGCAAAAACATATGATTGCGGTGTTAGAGAGAGAAAGAGATACTTAGAGACTTCTGATAGAGGCGATGGTTGGATTCCGGTGGTGGTGATGTTAGAGAGAGAAAGAGGAAGGTTGGTCGGACTATGCTACAATGGTGGTGGTCTGATTTCCGATGGTGGCGTGGATTGATTCAGATGGTCTCCAGTGGTGGTTTGATTCGCCTGATGGTGATGATGGGAGAGAGAGAGAGAGAGAGAGAGAGAGAGAGAGAGAGAGAGAGAGAAAGTGGGAGTTGAAGT
>JAUEJL010006938.1:0-10210 GCA_032274825.1 Drosophyllum lusitanicum | reverse complement strand
ATTAGAAGATCGATAGATCTTGATATATATGATATTAATTTAGTCTTAATAATATATAGTAACAGCTAGCTAGCATTTCTTCAGATTTATATCACCAATATTTCATACGAAATTCGAGGGACTCAATCATTATAAAAATACCTAGATCCAATGAAGTTTCAGTATATAAGTGGAGTTCAGGAAAGCAATTTCAGCACAACCCAAAACCAAAGATGATGGCTTCTTTTAGCTTCTCCACTCTTCCCACCACCGCTACCACCAAAAAGACCACCACTTCGCCGCCTTTATTTTCCAAAACTTCCTCCCGGCGCTTTAAAGTCTCATGCAACGCTGCTAATTCAAATAATGACAACCGCAAAACCTCTGAAACCCCGAAACTCATCCTTCCCGGAACCATGTCATTCGACATGCAAAACGTCGACCGGAGGAACGTGCTCCTTGGGCTCGGAGGCCTCTACGGGGCCGCCAACTTGACCAACATTGGGTCGGCTTTGGCGTACCCCGTCACTGCTCCAGATGATATATCACAATGTGTTGCAGCGACAGATGGCGTACAGGACCCCGCAAACGCTCTAAGGGGTACAGCTTGTTGCCCTCCATCCTCGGCAACAGCACCAAAACCTTACGTCTTGCCCGAGTTCTCCACACTCCGTGTGCGACCCGCGGCACAAAAAGCCACTCCCGAGTACATTGCCAAGTATCAAGAAGCAATCGCCGCTATGAAAGCTCTCCCTGATGACCATCCACACAGTTGGAAGCAACAAGGTAAGATCCATTGCGCTTACTGCAATGGAGCTTACAATCAAGCAATGAATGGTCATCCCGAGATCAAGATCCAGGTTCATAACAACTGGCTTTTCTTCCCTTTCCACCGTTGGTACCTCTATTTCTACGAGAGGATATTAGGAAAGTTGATCAACGATCCCACTTTTGCTTTACCATACTGGAACTGGGATAATCCCACTGGAATGATGATGCCGGCCATGTTTGAAGCCCCCTACGGACCAAGCAACAATCCCCGAGCTAACCCGATCTTTGATCCTTACAGGAACGTCGCTCACCTACCTCCAACTGTACTTGATCTACAGTATAGAGGTACGGAGAGTGGTGCTGCTTGTATAGACCAGGTAAGTGTTAATCTGTCGACAATGTATACTCAGATGGTTACAGGTTCTCCTACTGCGGATACCTTCTTCGGTACTGACCCTAATGTCGCTGGTACACTTGCTGGGAGCATAGAGCGCGGGGCTCATACTGCCATGCACATATGGGTCGGTAACCCGAGGATGCCCAACCGGGAGGACATGGGTAACTTCTACTCAGCAGGGTATGACCCATTGTTTTACGTCCATCACGCGAACGTCGACCGGATGTGGAAAATCTGGAAAGACTTGAACCCCGCGTTACATCAAGAACCTGGCTCCGACGACTGGAAAAATGCATCGTACGTGTTTTACGATGAGAATGAAGAGCTTGTACGTGTCTACAACAAGGACTGTTTAGACATAAAAAAGATGGGATACGATTTCGAAAGGAGCGAACTCCCATGGCTCCAGGGTCGCCCGACACCGCGTGTTAAGGCGTCGAATGTTGCGGCTTTGTCGGTTGGAACAGTGAAGAAGGTGGAGGAGACGAAGTTCCCATTGAAGCTAGACGAGGTTGTGAAGGTTCTCGTGAAGAGGCCGGCTAAGAGCAGGAGCAAGGCGGATAAGAAGAAAGCAACCGAGATGTTGTTTTTGAATGGAATCCAGTTCAACAGCGAGGTGTTTTTCAAGTTTGACGTGTTAGTGGATGACGTAGATGATGGAATCGAGACCACGGCGGCCGCTAGTGAGTTTGCGGGTACCTTCGCGCAGGTTCCGCATATGCATGACAGCGACATGTTAATGACGAGTGGGGCGGCGTTTGGGATCACTGAGCTTTTGGAGGATCTTGAAGCTGAAGATGATGAGTATGTTTTGGTGACTTTGGTGCCCAGGGCAGGGACGGAAAACGCCAGCGTTTCCGAGATCAAGATTCAACTGGTTCCCGTTGCTTGATTATTAATTAATTTGTCTTGGCTCGATCATTGTACGCGTGATGCATGTCTGTCTGATTTGGTGCGTGCGTAGGTAGGTAAAGCTACGTACTAATAATAATTTTCTTTTTAAAGTAAGTACGTACGTACGTTGTAAGGGCTTGCTAGATCGATCTAATTGTGTTTGGATCTCAATTAATAATTAAACATGATCAAGTGCTTTTGGTTTTTGGAATTCCTTGATTATTATCTTGTTGTTTAGCTCAACATATCGTATCAATTGCGGTTTTTTAAGGAATTAATTGAAATACTGTTTCAGCCAAATATATTTCACAACTTTTTTCGTATCATAAATTAAGTGAATATATACCTGGAGAGTTGTGTTCAATAAATTATATGTAAAAAGCTTAGTCTTAAAATTTAATATTCAATTATAGGTGATTCAGTATACAATCACATATGAATTACGAAAATGTCACTCCACTCAAAATTTTAAAATGCAATCGGGGCCATTGATGCCATTGATTCAAAAGCTAAAATTAATCCTTTAAAGCTATAAATTAAGTATGAAATATATTGAACATTCTTCTATATTCGATTCTAAAAGCATTATATCCATCATATCGCAGGATCATTTTAATTTTCATAATTTGAAGAATCTTTTTGAAAACTGCATTGCATTTTCAAACGTGCATTTAACGTATTGATTGTTTTTATTTAAATAATAATATTTTTATTTAATATATTTTTTTCCATGTACTAGCTGGTATATATTTTATCAACTTTTAATATAAATTAAGTATGAAATATATTAAACATTTTTTGTGATTGGACCGGTTTGTCTATACTAGCTGGTATATATTTTATCAACTTTTAATATTAGTAAATGACTATCTTTTATTAATTTAATTAAAGAATTATAACTTTTTATTTAGTTAAAACTTTTTATATATTTAGCAATTTTAATAATTAATTTGGTCAAAATTTAATTTAATTTTGACTTTAAATCAATATAATTTGCTTTCAATTGTTTCTCTCATTGAAATTTTTTATATTTTTAATTTTAGGCATAATTAAGAAAATATTTTAAACATTCAAATTATTTGTCTTATCTATACTACAAATTGTAATTAAATTTTCTATCATTCATAAAGTTTTCATCCTTTAATCTTTTATATCAATTGAATTACTATAAAATAATTTTCAAATTTATTAACAAAGGCTCATATTGTGTTTTTTTCGTTCATACAAAACAATAATATGTTTAGCTAATCAAGTGAATGTAAAATAACTAGAATAGATTCCCGTATAATACACGGGTTGGCCAAAAATGATAAATATTAAACATTGATAAAAGGAAATTAAATAATTACAAAATGTGAAAAATAAGAATTTTAAAAAATGATTAAAGATGACGTTAACACCCAGACTAACGGTGGAAGTGTTGACGTGAGTGGACAATATGAAAAGACGTAATTGAATTTCTTATATGAGCCATCAATCATTATATATTGTTATAATTAAGTGCAATAAGGTCAAGTTTTTTATTGGTTATAAACTTATAATTAATAATAATTTAAAATGATAAAACTAAGAATTTGATTAAGTATGATATTTTGAAATATTATAAAAGGTAAATATGAGGTAAATTAAAGTAGGAAAATATGATATTATGATATTTTAAGGTTTAATAAGGGCATAAATAAAATTCTTCCTAACAAATATGATATTTTGACATGTTATAAATAATAAATATAATATTTATAAATTAAGTTTGACAAATACGATATTTTAAGGTTTAAAAACAGCATATATTATATTCTCTCTAATATATATGATATCTAAATTTTTTTAAAAAGTAAATATGATATTTGTAAATTATGACGAACAAATACAATATTTTAAGAATTAAGATGGGCATACACGAAATTCTATCTAATAATTATGATTTTAATTAAAGTAAAAATTGAATCCATTTTACCAAGAAATATCAAAATTAGATTTCAATTTTTAGGAAAATGGATGACTCATATTTAATTTTTTATCTAAATTAATTGTTAGGATTGTCTAGTAGATTTTATTAATGCTAGTCTTGTATGTATAAACTAGTTTAGATGTCCGTATGAAACAGACGGGTAGCCATAATTATTTATATAAAAATATTATTTTATATTCGTTTAGCTAAATATATGCTTGCATTGTATGTACAAAATAAGAGCTCAATCCGATAACAATTTTAAGAATGATGTAAAATTTAATTATGATAAAATTTGTAGTATATACATAATAAACATAAATAGGGACAAGGAATTTAAATGTGTATAATATTTTATTATTGATATAGATTATGATAAGTAATTTTAGTAGGATTTGAATTAATTATGTGTAATAATTTAAAAAGTATAGATAAGTAAAATCTACATATGTACATTTAAATATTTGAATTAACTATATATAACAATTTAAAAAGTATAGATAATTAAAATCTATAGATGTATGTTTAAATTTTCATAAGGATTAATTTAGTATGATAAGATTTAAAATATACTTTGATCCTAAAAAGTCAAAATTGTTTTTTTGATTTGAAGCAAATGAATGATTAAAATTAAATCTTTTGTTAAATAAAGAGTTTAGATTATCTAATAATTTTTTTTAATTAGACTTTTATTTATATTGAAAGATAATTCTGACTAATCATGTGCTTACATGAAAATTTAAATTATAAATATAAATATGCCTAACACATATGATACATTTTTATACTTCAAATTAACATACTTTTTAGATCATATTACTGCAAAGACATTACGGTTGTATTATTTTTAAAAATTTAAAGCTGGTTGTATGCAATGATACTTAAGACAAAGTTCATTGCATTTTAATGCAATTAATTTGCCCTATTAATTATAAGGGCAGCTAATTAAGGAATCAAATAAAATGAACGGAGATTGTTTGTATCTATTTTTTTAATTTTAACCTAACAAAAACGGATAAATGAATAAGTTTTTATGTTTATGTTCGTTCATTTAAAAGATTTAAAGATTGATTTGTTGGTTTATGTTTATCTCTGTTCGTTAACTTGTTTATAAGGATCTAGTCATATATATGTATTGTCACATGAATTGAGGTTCTCCAGAAGATGATGCAGTTGTATTCTCCTTCTCCCTCATTTGTTCATAATGATTAATGAGGAGTACTGGTTCGCGCTTTGCAGCAAAAAGAAGCTAGTTAAAACTTTTAATCGTAACCCTGATAATAGTTTTTAATACAATTTAATTCACAAAACTTAATTAGTCTAATAAAAATTAATGATCTAACTTTATTGACATGTTATTTCATAATGTTTCTTATCAAATATCTAGGATATGTATATCATTTAAGTGGATATCTACATAACGTAATAAATATGAAATATAATTTTAAATAAATAAAAAAAATACTAAAATACGTAACATTATTAATGAATATATCTTATTCAAAAAAGGGTTAAAATTACTAAATGACATGAACATTGTTTCCAAAGTTCTATTATGGTACATAAAGTTGGTTTCACTATGCCTCTTAATATTCATAAAATATGTCATGATACTCATTAATGTTTACAAAAATATTTTATTATGCCCATTTTCTTTACAAATACGAAACTCTTTTATGAACATTAATGAGTATAAGTGTAAAAAAACTTTATATACCATAATGAAACATTGAGAAAATGTTATAGGCGTTCAACAAGTTTAACCCTTAAAAAATTAACACTTCCTAATTAAAAAAAAAGATGATAAAAAAAGAGATCATTTTGCTTAATTTAAACTAACATAATTTATATTAAAATTAGAACACACCCTTAGAATCAGGTAGGATTTATTCCTTTTGGTTAAACTCCATCACTTTGTCTTACAATTTCGTGCGTCAATAAAAAAACAAATAAAATATAAATCTCTAGAATGCAACTCACCATGTGTTTACCTTATAAAGATAGGAGTATATAGCATAGATACAGTTTCTAGTTAAAAACAATAGAAAATAATATATTTAGGCATCAAAACAACACTTGATTCACACTAATCGCAAAGCGCGGGTTAAGTATACCTATTTTTTTAAGAATTTATGATATAGGTTAAGAAATTGTATTTTTATCATTAAAATAAAATCCAATTTTACCTAGTGATAAGAAAAATATAATAATAACACTGACAATAATATCCGAAATAATAAGAAAAAGAAAAAAATAACAATGTAACAATATGATCAAATCATATAATAATTTGATTAATAAAATAACCATCTTTTCTATAACAAAATCGAAACTATAAAAACAACACACTTAAAAAGGGGGGAAAAAGAAAAGAAAACCAGAAATTAAAAAGAGGAAAACAGTACAACTCTTAAAAGGGAAAACAAAGAAAAACAAATGCAGCGAAAGTTATAAATGGATAAGAAAAGGTCAATAAATTAAAAATAAAAAAAAGCATATGGTAGGACTCGAATACAGACAACCAGCCTAATAAACAAACATGTTACCATCTCCTACTAAGCCATCTATGCTTCATTATTGCTCTTATAATTATTTATTTATTCAACATAAATTATAAAAAAAAACCCTGAAGAATTAACGTGAGCAGTAGATAACGTTTATTTTATGTATCAAAACGACACATCATTCATGACAATTGTAGAATAATGGACCGCTTAATTAAGCCACAAATTGAAGAACTTGACCAACTTAAAGATGAAAAAAGATGACTTCAATTTTTACGATATATATATGGTGATTAAAAAAACATATTTTTGGGGTCCTAGCCGGTTACCAACGGCTCGATCTATCAATCTAAAAGATTATATTATAATATAATAATTGTTCCGACTTCCGAGGTTTTACAAAGAAAAAAGTTACACCCTTTAGCATCACATGCCGGACTATGTACGAGGATCATGCTTTGATCCAGAAATCGCATGCCGGACCACGTAAGATAAAACTTTTTCTTGCTTCTTCGAGTAGTACTTCGGTATCACATACCTATTAAGTTAGAGAATAATCCTACTTTATTCTCTTACTTATTCTTTTATTTATTTAATCATGACAAGTGACAAAATCAAGAGATGAAATGAGAAGTGAGAATTAATGCATTTCACATATCAATCATTGAGTAAGTAACATAATGAAGTAGGAGAAAATAGATTTTTCATTAAGGAAATCACATCTATAATAATGTTCGGGGACTAAGAAGAAGTATGAAAATGAGGTAGAAAGATCGAGTTACGGCACAAACCCCTCTCTAACCCACAAACCCCCACATACAACCCTCTTCAACCCACATCAAATATTAATAAAAAAAATATATTAATTAAGAGAGAGAAAGAGAGAAGAAAAGAAAAAAAGAAAAGGAACCCGCTGCTGGTTTAGCAGCTAGCCAGCCACCGAGCTAGCATCAACCCTATGAGGGGTGATGGTGTGTTGCTCAGCTTCCCCCCTAGCCAGCGCGGGTAGTAGACTTGATGCGGGTGGTCTTAGTATGACTTGTACATAATGATACGCCTTAGAAGTTTATTAATATTTCACCTTTGTTACCTAGTTTAGTAATAAAATAGTAAAATACAGTAAGTTTATATGATGGATAAAAATAGCTTATTAATAAAATGTCATAGCATTGGATATTCGAATCTTACAAAGCATGATTCAAGTTTAGTGTTACGCACTTTGAATTTAGAAAATTGGATTAATTACACAAAATCCTCCACGTGTTCAAAATCTAATATTTTTTCTTAGATAAACAAAACATGAGTAAAAAGACGAATATGGAAGATGGGAGGGAGGTAGGTAGGATGATACACTTTGAATTGTTAATTAGCAAAGATATCGTGCCAACCAATGACTTTATTCGCATTTCATAATTACTTTTTTATAAAATAACTAACTACTTGATAAAAATTATGAACTTTTAAAACCATGTAATTAATCTAGTACTAGCTAGGGCTGTAAATGAACCGAACAAATACGAATGGAGCTTATTCGTGTTTGTTTGTTTAACTTTAGCCGAAAAAATAAATGGACACGAACATATTTTTGCGTTCGTTAGTTTAACTTTAGTCGAACAAATAAACGAACACGAACCATAAACGAAAAAGCTTTTGTGCTCGACTGTTTAAAAGATTGGTTAGTTCTTGTACATCTCTGTCCTTTCTTTTAAATGATAAACGGACGTAAGGAAGGAACACACATTATAATGTAAATCCAACATTATTAAACACTATATATAAAAACACACACACACACACACATATATAAACGAAACATAAACGAACGAATAACCGAACGTTCATGAACATAAATGAATGAACGAGAGCTCTGTTTGTATTCGTTCATTTAATTGAACGAACGAAGAATCTTGTTCATGTTCGTTCATTTATTAAACAAAGGAACATGAGCGAACTTCCTGCACGATTTCACGAAAAGTTCGTAAACTTTCAGTTCATTTACAACCCTAGTACTAACTATTACCTTTCAAAATTATAACTTAAAAAACAGCAAATTACATTAAAATATAATAAATTTTGTCTTAGTTACCATTGTATGTATACAGCTAACTTTTTTCTTAAAAACAATATAATCAACATAATTTCATAAACCTTCCATTATATAAAAAAAACTTTTTTCTTTATTTGATATTTAGTTAACAATGAACATGATGAACTTTTTCATGATTTACATTATATACAACAACTTGCATATAATTAAAAAATTATGAAAGTTAATTTAATTGTTTTTTTAATCTTTGTATATAATAATAACTAAGAAATAATTTATTATATTTTTAATTAAGCAAAATAATTTAAAAAAATACAATACAAGTTATCTTAAAGTAGTTTTTTAATACGAACTAGAATAAAAGCACGATTAACTATTTTAAGATAAAAAAACTAGTAAACTAAATTTGGCCGTCCACTAAAATCTAATCACCATAGGTGTTTTGGTACATAGTTTTTTGAGTCGATAGTTTTTTATTTTGAAAGAAAAGACCATAGATCATGTTTGAATGAAAAAACTGGATTTTTTAAGCAAAAAGCTTTAAAACAAAAGGCTTCTTGAAGTAGCTTTTAAAATCAGCTAGAAGTTTTTTATATATCAAATTACCTAAATACCGTTTTTAATTGTTTTATAATTCCACCTATTTTTGTGATTTGTTCTTTTTTTTATGTTATACTATTCAGCTTAAGCTATCAGCTAATTTGCCAAATACATATATAACTAAAATATATAGCTTCCAGCTATCAGCTATTTCCATCAACCATACCTAATAACTGGGATTATACCAAACGGTTGTAGTTCAGCTATACCAAAATGTTAAAAAGATATGTTTTTTATGATTATAAATTCTATATTTACGGTGGATAAAAGATATAAATTTAAAAGTAAATTTATAGCGTGCGTGTATGTGTGTGTCTGTTATATACAGTTTAGAAAAAATGGTCAATCAACCAGGTCTATTCACTATATATGATATTATAAAATTAGACATTTGCATCTTCATTTAAGGGTTGGCTTAGTTACAACCGAGGGGAGTAGGTAGGGTATATATATATATATATATATTATTTTATATTTTTATTTGTTTTTCTTTATAAAATTATGAACATGTGTCAAAATAAAAAAAAAGATAAAAAATAAATAATTAATAGATATTACATGTCTACATTTATTAGTGGGCATCAGATAAGAGAATGAAGTAATAGTATTTAATAAGAGGAAATATAATTTTCCTAACCTAAGTATTACTCACCGATAATGTGTATATACTCGGTATTTAATTAGATCTTGGATCTTCCTATTCCACTATCGTGACATGATATATCTAAAGGCGTTTAAAATAGTGTTTGGAAACTAATTATCTGATTAACATGAAATATAATCTTGGATCTTCCTAATTATCTGATTATTGTGATGTGAAATCACAAAACATTAATTTAGGAGCTGTTTGGTTGGGTAGAATCTTTGGAAATTTGAGGGAATTGGATTCCAATTCCAAGGAATTCCAATGTTTGGTAAACCTTGGAATTGGAATTTGAAGGATTTCAATTCATTCAAAGGAGGGAAAGTAAAATCCCTTCATGTTAGGAGGGAATTCAAAATCCATGGATATGGGATTGTGGCTAATTACATTTACACCCTCAAACCCTACAATATATTCAGCCTAT
>JAUEJL010006927.1:0-10211 GCA_032274825.1 Drosophyllum lusitanicum | reverse complement strand
AAAATACTATTAAATCATTCTAGAGTTGTATATTTTGCATAAAACCCCTTCCTCACTCAAAATTATAACCAACTTGAAGTTTTGGCACTTTTACACTTAAACCCCTCTACTTTCCGAATTTGCAATTAGGTCCAAAATTGACTATTTTGCAAATTACACCCCCAAAATTCAAAACCAATAAAATTCATAAGATTTTACTAAACTTCAATAAATCCTAAGATGACAGGATCGTAATATTAAAACGGGCTTGGATTTTTACAAAAAGACCCCTCTAAATTAAAGAATATCCACCACCACTTATCTAATAACCCCAAATTAGCTCCCTTAAGGATCCCGACTCCAACCCCTCCCCCTTTTGAGCCCCATTTAAACCATGGAATATAAGATTTATTTGATTCCCTCCCCCCTTCCCAGAAGAAAAATCTCACACTTTCACGGTGATTAGAAGTAAACTTTTTTCATGCTAGCACCGACTGGAAATCTGATACACGTATTGCTTAGCATCACTTCTGCACCGCACCCACCCCTCTGAATGTGACCGAAAGCAGATTCCCGATTTGGTATACAATATTGTTTATATGCCGTTTAAATACGATAAGAAAATCAATTAAACACCCCTCCCATGATTAAAGTCGAAATCATTTACCCAGATTTAGAATATAATGATGTTGATTCTAATAAATAGAAAATCAGAATTATAATCTACTCTTTTGCTCCAAATGCGGGTATTTTAATGAAACGACAGACATGTACTATAAAGACGTAGATGTATTATAAGAGTGTTTTGTATTTGTTTGTTTTAGCAATAGAGTTCATCGGTCCACAGAAATATTTGAAAACTAAATTTTTAAACTCGTTTTTAGGAGTTAAAGTTTAAGCTCGTTTACAAAACCAGATCGTCAAACAATAGAGCATCCTATTCCAAGGGTCCCATTTGTAAGATCAGATCAACAAGTGACTATCCTACGAACAATCCTACCTCAAAAGCGATCATTTGTCAAATCAATCAGGAAATATTTTGGCTAGTAAAATCATACGATCCAAAGATTAGGATCATGATTTTATCTATTTACTTGTTTATTTGTGTTTTCCTAAATGTAAGCATATCGACCATTTAATGAGGTTTCTGGTGTAATGCAGGGAAGGAGCAATGTTGCTAAGCTTACTCCAGTTCAATCTGGGTATGTGAAACCCAAGTGAGTCTTTATGTAACAATTTTATTTTTATTTAGAAACCGCAGTTATAATGTGAATCGAAGGTGTTTACGCCTGACATTTTCTTCCCAGAGTAATAAATGAAATTAAAAACCAGAAGCACATTAATTCTAGTTAATATCACTAGAAACGGCGTCCATATGATAGTCTAGTAGCTACATAACCGAACTTCATCATCAACTATATTTAATTATTTACATATAACCAGTTTTTTTAATTAAAAAAAAAACCATATTGCAGTTTAATCGAGAATATCCCTCAGAGGAAGTCATATTGAGGCTTCTTGGGGGGAGAGTTATGATCATGTTTCTGGGTTGCAGAGGCAAGTAGAACTTTATGTCGTTCTAAAGCGCTCTCAATGTACTCTTGGAGTGGTGGAAGTGAAGCACCATCTTCATCTTTACGTGTTTGGCCTCGTATAACCTATCATTTACATAATTACCGGGAAACAATTGTAAGCCAAACAACACTACAACAGTAACAAGTGTTTTACACCAAACTAGCAGCGACAATCGCATGACTTGTATATTACCAATGTTTGGCAGACAGTGAATAAAGTGATGAAACCAAAAGTTAATAAAAGAAAACAAGCAACTAGGGGACTAATATAATTGCTTACCTTTGACGCCCAACGCCTCTCTGCTTGTTGACACACGTCTCTGATATCCCGTCCAGACATTCTGAATTGCAAATTATATTGAAGTTAAAAGCAACACGTGTGAACAAAAGTCTACCCTATAACAGAATAACACGCAATCTTGAGTCTAGACCATAGTCACATAGATCGCGGAACGCTCCGGTATGGGAACGCGGTTCGCTAGGTCTCTAAGTTCCCGGTATGATGGGGGTAGGTTCATTTCGGTTCGCTTCCGGTACGAAGTACCAATTTCCTAGGTACGATGTACTTCCTAGGTATCTGTTATAGAGGACTGTGACCCAAAAACCATTTTTATTGAAGGAAAAAAAAAAACAGAAGTTGATAAACAAGAACAGTGATCTAAGGGATAGACAAGAACAGTGATCGATAGGTAGAATAGAAATGTAGAATATGATAGAAATTCAACGTCCTAAACACTTAAATGGGAATTAGAATTAGTAATTGAAGAATCAAAAGATTGATCGACAAGTGTGAAAATCAGAAAATCGGTAATCGATCCACCACTGAAATTGACGTACCAATTCTTGTTTTCCGATGTTCAGATCGTAATTAAATGCGTTCCCATTCGCGATTGATAACCAATAGGCTCAAAATTGAACATCGATTTGGTTCAATTTGACAAACGATCCAATTAATGTTCCAATTGACTAGCTAATCGTGTTTTCCATTGCTCGATTCATTCTTAATTTCGTTCCCAATCGCGATTGCATACCAATCGAATCGAAATTGACCATCGATTAGGTTCGATTTGACTAACATTCCAGATCGCGTTCCATGGTCCGTTTGGTTCGAATTCGTACCACAATTTGGTACGAAACATACCGATCTCAGATCACATGGGTTTCAGCGAACCATGTGACTATGGTCTAGACAGCACAAAGTAGTGTTAGTCTAATGTGTTTTTTCCTGAAAAAATAAAAGCCTGCTCCCTTTTTGATCTTTGATACTTATAATAAGGTCTAATGTGTGTACAATTTTATATCATATTAAACTTATTTATATCAGCTTGAAGTTGAGAAGTAGTTTGTTACTTTGGGTATGGGCGTATGGCACCAAAGGAGTAGCTTGCATTGTAATAGAAAATATAAATAAATAGATAATGAGTTAAGCTAAAAGAAAGAGTGATTTACTCTTGGGTAGCTGCAGCAAGTTCAGCTAAATCGGTCTTTGCCAAGTGTTTTGCATATTGTGCTGCTATTTCTTGACGAGTTTGCTGATCAGGTAGACCAAAAGTAATCATGGAGTCAAACCGACTGCCAAAGAGTTGAGGACAAATTAGAAAAACTCCAAAACAAACGGAGGAAAAAACTGCTTCTTTAAATATAAGAAATTATGCATAAAAACAAGCAAATGTGCACCTTAATAAAGCAGGATCAAGATCTTGTTTTCTATTGGTTGCAGCTATGACCACTACCTTTTTGTCCTGTTCAAACCCATCAATCTGCAATAGAAGAGTAAAAATATAACGCTAGTTTTAATACTGTCAATGCTTTTTACCAATTTAAAGGTCAACCCATGAGGGAAAGAAATATGTTACCTGACGTAATATGACTGACAAGATTCTACGAGTAGCTTCATGAGTTTCACTGTCACGGGAAGTAGCAAAGGAATCAACCTGTTTATAATCAGATAAAGTTGAACAAGAATGAAACTAGAATACTAGATCCAAGACATATACTTGCAAGAGGACAGATATGAAACCGACCCATGACCCATTTTTTCTATATGACCTAGTTTAGCCCGAGCCCATTTTAACTTGTAAGTTGTAAAGCAACCCGGCCCACCCTTTCTATAACCCTCTCAACATAATGAATAATCACAAGAATCAAGATTCATTTGTATCAAAACCTCATCAAGAAATATGATTGCACCATTGGGAATTTCATTAGCAAGTGTAAATACTTTTCCCAACAACCTCTCACTTTCACCAAAATATTTCGACATGATCACCTCCAATGGCACATATAACAAAGGGGCACCCTGCATAATAGAACAACATCCTCTAAATAAACCATTTCATTTGAATGATAAAAAAAGAGACACACTCACTTCAAATATTAATGGCATCAGATCGTAAACAAGTTGAAATGCACAAGTTTAGGAGTAATACAGGCCAACCAAGATAAAAAAATATTTGCATTGACAAAAAGATACAAAAGGTATACTTCATAGCAATGAGACAAAAAAATGTACCGCTTGATTAGCTATAACACGAGCGCAGGATGTCTTCCCAGTACCTGATTTTAAAGCAAGACAACAAGCGAAGCACATTAGTTTCATGCTTTCAGCTAAGGCAAATTAAGTCGAGATACACACTTGGGTGGAAGTTGGGATGAAATTAATCACTCGAGTTTCAAAACCAAACTAAATATACATTAGGAGGTGAAAAAATGAACTTGTAGATACTTTTGGAAATGCGAACAATTAAATGATACTTAAGAAGTAGTTTTACCTCATATGCAGATGGGTACAATTATTTTAAAAACTAAACTAAGGCAGTCCAATTCATGTATGGGGTGTGCAGTAATTAATTTAAGAGTTAATTACACGGTTGGTCCTTTAAAATATGCCTAAATCACACTCTCAGTCCTTTCTTTGAAAATCTTGCAAAGTCATTCCTTAACTTTCAAAAGTTGAACACTGACGATCCTTTGTTTGTTAAAATATGTTAAACTTTTTTAAATGACCATTTTACCCTTTACTTTATTCATTTTGGGTTTAATTTTAAATCATTAAAAATCATTTTATTATTAAATAATAAATTATATATATTTTTTATGCTAGACATATTAGTTGTTGATACCCTCACCCTCACTCATAACCCTCTTTCCCTCTCATTTTCCGGCCATCACCGTCACTCACTACGGCCACCCCCCGCTCTATCACACTCTCTCTGCTGTGCTTCTCAAGACTGTTGGTCTTCTTATCTCTCTCTACATTCAAACATCTAGAGAGAGAGTCGTGGATATATACCAAAGAATGGTTTATGCTTTGGAGTACTAAAAAGGTAAATTTTGATATTCAAGTTGAAGGTTGCTGTCTAATTTTTGAAATATGAAGAACAGCCCAGCCCAACTGGGAATTTGTGGAAAACCAAAAAAATTGAAACTTTGATCAAAATCAAGAAATACCCATATGGGATTCTGTTGAAATATAAAAGAAAGAAAAAAATTAATTTTTTTTAGAAATTAGATAATACAAGAAAAACCCATATGGGATTTGGTTAAATCTTGAGTTTTAGAGAGTGAAATAGAGAAATGGGGTGTTATTATTCAGGATTAGAGAGAAAAAAGATGATTTCAAGATGTAAAGCAAGAAAAAGATACACAAAACAATTTGTAAAGCTAGAAATGCTTTCTCAGCTTCTCACAGCATGTATTTAAAATCGTCTTCTCCACCTTCACCACCGCCCTCCTACAGTTAGCCACCGCCGAATCCCCACTCCAATACCACCACCCGCAACCAATCCACCTGCCGTCTTCTCCACCTTCACCAGCGCAACCTCCTCCACCGATGAGTCCAACTTCTGAAACATGGACAACTTCAAACACCTCCTCCACTCCCCTGCCACTGCCGCCGTCATCCACATGGGATTTCTGGGATCCATTCATGCCACGTTCGGAGAGAGTGCGGGAAGAAGAATGGGAGCAGGGTGCCACCATCGCTATCTCGGAGACGATGATGACAACCATCATTAGCGCCGCAGCCGCCGATAGTTAAAAGGGGGTGATTGTAGTGGTGGTAAGTGAGATTGGTGAAAAGAAATTAAATCTGTAAAAATAAAAGAGATAAAACTAAAATAAAAAATTAATATTTATTAAAGGACCATTGATGTAATATTAAAAAGGGTAACATTGTCATTTTGATAAGTTTAACGGAAGTTCTGTAAAAGTTAACGGCTAAAGGACCGTCCGTGTTCAACTTTTGAAAATTAAGGACCGACTTTGCAAGATTTTCAAAGAAAGGACTGAGAGTGTGATTTAGGCATATCTTAAAGGACCAACCGTGTAATTAACTCTTAATTTAAATAACCATAATAACTAGAATATTAATATAATATACCAATTCAGGAAGAAGCTAAAACATCATAGAATTTTTTTATAATTTGCTTCAAATAAGCTTAAAATTAAAATAAGAGGAACATGAAATTATACACAAAAATTCTCATTTAGCATATTTTCACGCATTCCATGAAGGTGATGAAGTCATGAGAAAAACCTGGTGGACCTTCGAACAGTACCGCACGGGGTCTATTTGTCTCAAACTTGCACCGGGTTCCACGAGCAATTTCATCATAAACCTCAGGACTCTGCAGAGCCAGAAGTATTGTATCTTCTATATCTCTACATACATATAAATGACCAAAAAATGACAGGCATAAGTTAATATTAAATAAAACATATCTATTACCTGCTATGGGTTTCGACTCATGAAAAGACACATGTACCATTTATTAAAGAATCGTGAGATTACATATCTATATTATAAACCCATGGGTTCGGGAATGTGGATGGATGCACCTGAGGCGGAAGAGGTTTCCATACCTTTTCTGCTGATTGTATCCTGCAATGTTTTCCCATGATATCTCGGATTTTGGAAAGTCTATTTTAGGCTCCTTAAGTCCGTAAATCTTCACACCCATGCCCTCTAGACTGGCAATTGACTTATCTATGGATGGTGTAGTTGTTGTATCTCCTCTCCTATTCAAAATCCTGTTTTGCCCCACTCCTGCCAGTTTTAACACAGATACTAGAGCATCAAGCTCCTCTGTAGTAAAACTCCCTTGCTTTATGAACTCCATTTCCTACATATGTTTATAAAAAACGAAAGAAAGATAACTATTATTACTGTTCAGATGCAAGGACAGATAGATTTAAAATTTTAGATACGGTCTTGATAATCAGTTGTTGCCCTCACTATGAGATCGATGGTCGTATTCCTTCCTCTAGGGCCAGGAAAGCTATCATGTTATATTCCAAGGAAGAACATGTTAAATTTGTTTACTGGAACTAAAGAGGAGGGATTGGCAGATATCTGTAACTGTTTATGGAATGGAGGTTAACACCGTCAAGAACATCAAGTTAACTAATTGAGAAAATTAATTAACATCTTATTGGGATTCAACTTTAGGATTATCTGTGGTCTTTGACTACTCCATTACTTCTCTTACAATGTTGTACATTATTTAGCATATCCTGATAAAAACACTTTAAACTTTTGTAAACCAGCAATGTGGAATGAAAGCTTTCCACTTCATGCACACTTAATCACTAGCTACACACACTGATACTCTCAAGTCCATATAAATCGATAAAAGAGAAATTATGAAACTTAAGGGGAATGGAGATAACTGGTTTATCGGAACTTATGAGTGAGCGAAACATCAAAATGCAAAGATCTTCTCCATCATTTGGGTTTGCATCCGAGCTACCCTTGTATACCACTGGTCGTTTGAGCGTTAACTGCCATGCAACACCACTGGGATGGAACAAGACAAGCAAATCATAAGCAGTGGCCACTTCTTGTTGGGAGTAAAATTAGGAGTTATCCAAGACCCTCCCAACAAAGTGTAAATCCCACAAAAGTTACCTATCCCAAGCACGTAGAGTCATGTCTGAACCTGTAGCTCCCTCCTCAACTTTCACCCCAAGATTTGCAACAATGTTTGAAATCAAAAGTGCGATTTCACAGGTGGGAGGAATTTGGAACTTGATTGTAACCTAAGTTTGACATCAAACAATAAGTTGCATATAAGAGCACCACCGAGGATATAGAAGAACATCAACGTACGGATAATGATTTAAAAAGAAATATGGCATACCCATAATCACAGAATCACTGTAGTGCGGATAATGATTACAAACATAGCATAAGCACAGACTAAATCCTACAATAGATGCTCAAGGAAAGCCAAAGTGATCATCGTTTACTAACTTATTATCTTTATATTATTTGTCACAAGATTCTTTACCAACTCTGTTTCCAAGAGTCAAATTAAACATACATCAGAATTTTGAAAATCATATGGTATTCTTAATCAGCCATTGAAGTGAAAAGCTGGACCATTAGTAGTTCAACAGACACTGTGGAATGGATTCACATGGATCCCAGAAATATCAGAGATGACGAGTACAAACAACAAGGAGTTAATATCATATGAAATCAGAAAGAAAGTTAATTAGCAACTGTACAAATAAGCAGCACAAACATACAGGATTAATTGAGCATAATTTTGAGAAAGCTGACATTTCCTATTTACTTTTTCATAAAAGAAAAGTGTGACAGTTTCACTCAATGTTGTGATAAAATCAACTGAATTTACATCTTCAAACTTGGTTGATAATATGACACTTAAAGTTAGAATAAATGGTTTGTTCAGGCGGTACTCATGAGCTTTCTAGTAACTACAACTTTTTATGTTAACCACGGTGATAGAAGGTGATGCGACTAAAACTGGTTACTTGTGGTTAGGAATGAACAACCTTTTTTCCCTTCACAGCAACAGTAAACCGAGGATAAGAACCATATTTCATTCCTTTGCTTTTAAGCATCTCTTCTAATCGAACTCTTTCTTTTTTGGCAACAGACTCCATATCAACATGCGTCGAAGGTGATTCAGGCGTCAAAGGTGGTTCAGGTGGCAAAGGTGTTTTAGCCTCTGCCTGTACAAAAGCAAATCTAAATAAAATACATAGAGAAAAGAAAAGGGAAAAAATGTGACTATGATACTAGTAGGTTCAGTGGAAGCTATAATTACAATATGATTAAGCATAAGAATTTTACCCTACATTTAGAGAACTATTAGCATTGGTAAAGGAAATCAACCAATTATAGTTTCAAACAGACCTCAGGTGCATCTGCATAAGCAACGTCTACTAGGACAAGCCCAAATAACCCCGCTAGCATAGGAGGAAGAAAATTTAATCCATAAAAATTTGTTGAACCCCACGACTTATCATGGTAAGGGTGGTTGTTGTGCTTACAGATACCTGCAGATGCCAATTTGGAACCCATGAGAAGCCTGGCATTATCTAGCAGAAGTTCAGTATTGTGATAATAACAGGTAATGACTAATGATGTCACCGTAGTATTTATCTTCTATCGATTTCCCTAATTAACATGCTTTATTGATCTTATCTAATTGCTAATAGCTTTGATTAATTGACTGGGTTGATTGTGCTGCATCAGCACTTTTCACGTCTATGAGATTAAACTTACTATAAAATTAAATTTATTTTTCAATTGTGACGAGATTTGAGTCTGATAACTCCTGCAACAACTAATCAATAGAACTATTAAATCTAACATAATAAATAATAATATTAATAATACTTATGCTTAAAATGACAATAATAATTATTATTATATACATTAGTAATAGATTATAATCATAATTCTTATAATAATAAAAACAACCCCTCTATCAAAATTACAAACACATATACCGTGTAACGTTAAATGACGCAACCACCCATCCACAGTTTTTACGAATTCAGAAGAAGAAAGAATTAAAGGACTTCAATTATGAAGAGGGTGCGTACTAAGTATAACAGTATATGAACTCGTATCAAGAACCGCCATACAGAATTGACAGTAAATACCAGATAAAAGTAGAAACTGAAAATCATTACTAACAAAAACAAGTAATATGACGGACGTACGGTAAGAGAGATGATGCGAAGGTGGATTTGCAGGAGTTAGGGTTTTACGAAATGCGATCGTACGGCAGGTGTGGATTGTTCGAGCAAGACGACGGATTGACGCCATGAGACCTTCTGGTTGTACTTCACTTCATAGAGCGATCACAGGTTCCCGAGGGCGTAAATCATACGGAGCTTTGGCTGAAGAACAATGGCGCGCAAGCACCTTCGACTTCTTGAGGGTCTCAAGCTTTATCGGGCTTCGTAAAATTCTTACGTTGGGTTTTATTTACGGGCTGATTAGTTTGGGCGTTTACAAAGTGAAATAATAGAAATTGAGACCAAAACTCTCATACATAAGTTTTCATTAATAAATGAAAAAAAAATTACAATCAAAACTAGTTAATATTATATATATATATATATATATTACCCACGGTGAGGCTTGATAAATTATTTTTAGCCGTTGGATGAGAATATGATTTAATATGAGCCGTGTAAAATCAATCGCAAAAAACTTGGATTGTTTGTTACTAAATAAAAAACGTGGTTCAAAGTTATTTTATGGAGTCATTATATTTGATAAATTAAATATTCCTCCTTGATATTTTTCCGGGAGTTTGTTTTGTTTTTTCCATTTTATTTTGCTTTGCAAAAATTGGTTTGTTAATTTGTTGCAACTTGTAACTAAGAGAAGAA
>JAUEJL010006916.1:0-10211 GCA_032274825.1 Drosophyllum lusitanicum | reverse complement strand
AAAAGTTCAAACGAGAACTGTTTTTCGTACGAGAACCGCGAGAACCAATCTTAGTCGTCCAATTCCCCCTCCTTCAACTGGATTGCCCACCCATGAATTCCTTACATGCACCCTGCCACACTAAATCCCTCCACGCTCTTCATCCATAAATTCTATCATCCAAAATGAACGGCTAAGATTGGTTTTTGCAATAAAAACGGTTCTCAAATGCACCATCCCCTATACATACATATATATATGTATATATATATACATATATATATGTATATATATACATATATATATATATACATATATATATGTATATATATATATATATATATGTATATATATATATATATATATATCATGAGTTGTAATTTTAAATTAAATCAACAGCTTGTACTCGCAAATTAGTTCGACAGCTCGTATCGTCAATTGCTTCAACTGAGTAATTGCCAATTTAATTGGAAGGGATGACTACAATGTTATTGGGTGCTAGGCCTTGAATCTTGAATTAGGCCTTGGGCCCAAGTTGCAAGGTGGGTGTAAAGTGTAAACCCACCTAAATCGCAAACTAGTGTAATTATTTGTCTGACTTGAATAGCAAATTAATGCATTGGGAGAAATCGCAAAATACATATAAATGTATATACATACATTTATGCAGGGCTGTAAGCAAACTCGCGAATCACTTTTTGGGCCGAGCGGTTTTTAGGCCCAAGGTGATATAGATATTTGAGTGAGAAATCATTAAACGCAATTGGGAAGTCTATGGGATTAATTACTGTTGAATTGCAAATTGATTAGTAAAACTAGAATCATAAACTAGAATCCCAAATTGAAGGCCCAATCACAAAATGAGCATATGGTTGGAATCACAAAATGAGCATATGGTTGGAATCACAAAATAGGCCAAATCACAAATTGGGATTTTAGGGGCGAATCGCAAATTAGCACTAAGGGCCCCATCACAAATCACATGTTAGCTTACAACCGCGAAATGAATACTCAACAGTGAATAGCAAATTGTAATTATATATTGAACTGAATCGCAAATTTTGGTTGGGCCATAATCGCAAGTTATGCAATTGTTTTAGAGTAATCACAAATTAGTAAAAAGGGGGTAAATTTTGGAGTATTTCTTAGTGAACTCTTGTGTTGAAAATTGTGACCCTAATGGGATCTATTTATGTGAAATCATAACTGTAGGTGATAACCGGTAGTCGGTAGACGCGAACTTCGTAGATACATATGTAACTATAACATCCTCAAATGGGCCTAGTCGTGCGCGAAATAAGTACGTGTGTTAATTTAAGTAAATAAATAAAAAGAATATATATATATATATATGTATTCTAGTTTTTAATATAAAATATGAAAGATAGTTATTAAATGGAATAATAATAATAATAGATAAAATAGTAAAGGATTTGAATAAAGATTACGAAAATATCCTCGTTAGTTGAAACGGGTAATCGAGTGTTGAGTTGTAAGTTGAAAAGGGGAACAAAATACCCATTGTGGATATATTTGAACCACCAAGTCGGTCCATCCCTTTTTACAAACCCAGACTCACACTAATACACACACAAACACACACACTCTTGTCTTGAAGCTTTGAAGAAGGAAATCAAAGAGAAAGCAGCCAAGTAATCATTCAAATGATTAATTCAAGTTCCAACTCAGTTCCTAATCCATCTTCATCATCCATTCATCCTTGTTCTTCATCCATGTTCTTGAGTTTGGGGTTCTTGGTCAAAAAATGGGTCATAATCAAATTGAGCATCAAGGATGGATTTTTAATGCCTAAATTAGTTCCTACAACTCATATGGATTAATTAGAACACAAATTATAGCTTAGAATGTTTGTTTTGATTGAATTGGCTAAATTGTTCAAATGGGTCGAATTGGCATACATGTGCAGAAAGCTGTGTTTTGGCACAGCGAGGCTATGGGGTCGCGGCGCGAGCCTCCTGTAGACAGCAACAATTGTTGTTTTCTTTCGTGTTTCGATGCATGGGTTAATGTTATAAGTTAGTAAATAGATAAGGGACATTATTAGGGGATTAGTACCAATGTTAGGGTGGTTGTACTTTGAGTGATGATGTCTAAATATAAACGATGTTATAGGTGAACACGACGAACCAGAAGAGCCGGAGCATTATATTTGTTTGTTGTATCTCTACAGGTGAGTACCGGCTTTCATGAGTTTCAATAAAGAGGGATTTAAATGTTAATTAACTAATCTAATTAATCCAATGCCATTGTGAGGTATATGTTGTAGATCCTAAATCCTCAGATATGCGATAGAGATAAATGATTAAGTATTACCATGTTGTTTTGATATGTTATACATGTATTCATATACATGTGCATGAGGTATGATATGTAATGCTTCATATCTATTTGTTGTGAAACGCATGCATGCTATTGGACCCGGAATGGGTTATTTGTGTGATATGTGATTGTTCGGAAAATTTGTGGTTGTATGGTTAAGGTCAGTTGTGCACTAGATCCCAGGGGACCTGTGGGTCATAGTTCGGGATCAAAGGTGACTCGAGGGTCTATTCCTGGTCGTAGGTTCTAAAGGATCATCGTTCCTTAACAGTTGGGGTACTCGGCTACTTGCTGAGCCCAAGTGAGCCTATGGCTCCGTAACGTGCACGGTGGACCGCTATATGCTCACCCACTAGCGCGGTTGGTTATGTCTGATACCCCAGTTTGGGTCGTTGAGTTGGACTAGCTATCCCGCGAGATATGACACTTACCGATCTTCTCAGCACTCATCTATATGTTAGGATAGCATTGATTGTTTATTCCTATGTTGTGGCTCGTTTTATTGATACTTGTGCTTAGTCTGTGCTCACTAGCTATTTATAGCTAATGTGTGTTGTTTTCCCCTTTTATAGGTAAAGATTAGGTGGCCTGGTGAGATTGGGTTCCCTGCTGGTGGTTGTACATATCTTTTGGAGGAACACTTCTTGTGATACTAATTATCTTTTGATATGGTCGGATAATGGTTAGAGTAACACCAAAGAACTTGGTTTTGGCAATTTTGAGTTGTTTATATTATATGTCAAGTCCGGGTTTATAATTTGTAATAGTCAGTAGAGTTTTTGTTTAAAATTTTCGCTGCTTGTTTTGGGACTGGTTGATTAAACAAACATGTTATGGAAATATTCTATTTACAAATGGACCCACACAGTTTCAAAACTCGAATTTTACTAAATTTACTATTTTCAAAGGCGGTGTTACAGTAACCGTTATTAAGTTTTATCCATGCTGTAATCAGGTGAGTTACACTAACTTATACATTAAATCAGTATGAAATGTACATACATTATTTGTGTGAAGGTGTAACTTGTATGTTGTTATGTGATGTGAAGGGTTGTGTTATAGTGTGGTGAAAACACAACTCAGGCATAGAAAAGACGTACAACCCTTGGGGTGGCTTGGGTGGTAGGCTGTGTCCTAAAGAAACATAAAACCCTTGGAGTGCCTTGGGTAGTCAAATGTGATTTAAACAGACGTAAAACCCTTAGGGTGCCTTGGGTAGTCAAATGTGATTTAAAGAGACATAATTCCCTTGGGGTGTTTTGGGTAGTCAGATGAGAAGTGAAATCATTGACAGTATACTGCTTCGGTATTATGTGACTGATTATGTGAACATGGATGATTATGTGTTTTGTGCATACCTAGTGTGGTGTGTAAGTGTGTGTGTTCGCTAAGCTTTATGCTTACTGTTGTTTTAAATCTTTCAGGACATGACCATGAAAAGGCTCCGGCATAATGAAGACAACTCATCCATTTTCAAACGTTTTTCCGCTGATGATTTCTATAATTGAATAATTACTTGAAACTACATTTGTAACTAAATATTTTATTCAAATACTTGTAGACGTGTAATCCGGGTGTAGGACTTCGTCATGGGTTTTGGTGGTATTGTTACTCTTTATTTACCCTGATATATTTTTAAAAAAATTTGGGGTGTTAAATTTCAACTTTTCTAGATTCTTCAAAAAAATTTGTAGTTTTTGATCATTGAGAGGCATGTCATGCAAGTTGACTGGCGTACACCTTATCCAATCTTGGGTACAAATCAAAGCCTCAGCGGTGTTAGGAGTTAAAGAGCTTCTAAATTGGTCGATCGGGTATCCCCGATGCTAAATACAGACTTGGATGCAACGGTGGAAATTGACATTGTGAAAATATGCCTAACAACTTGTGATAGAATGGAAACTTCACCAAATTAGTTTTCCACCAAGCCAACACATCAAATATTTCTTTCTTTATCCCTTTTTCCATTCTATCTGAAAAATAAAATTCTACTTCAATTTTGTTAGCTCCTTGACCTCTTTACCATAAACTTTGCATAATTATCCTCAAAATCAACATCTAACCCACTCTAAAAAACCACTAAAAGATGAAATATTCTTATCCTTATCATTCTATGTATCTTATAATGATTGTACAAACTACAAAAAATATGTTCATTGTTCACACTTTATAAAAAGCGTGTGTAGGAATTTTAAAAGTCATCACACTTATAAATGTGGGAAATAGTTTCAACGTTTATTTTGTTGGAAATATCGAAAATGACACATTTATAAATCTGTAGAATTAATTTTAAAAATTCACGTGAAATTGTGTGAATTTTATGTTGAGTGGAGAATTAGAAAAACTCATATTTAAAAGCATGGACTTTTTGTTAGATTTGTGTGCACAATTAGCAATCTAGTAATGTTATACACTTCAAGTTCACACTTGTGAGTGCCTGTAATTCAAGCAGTAATGCAACCCCACTCGAAGAGTGAGATTTATAATAGTTATTATAAATAAGCTAGTAAGTCTAAGTTTTAACTTACGCGTACTACAAAAGTTGTGTTTATTAACCAATAAGTTAATTAATAAGGATATATTTATTAGTTAATAAATATATATTATTAATTAAAGATGTTCGATAATAATGATTTAAGCTTAAATCATTTGGAATTTTTGGATGATATTTATTATTATATAAATGCCGATTATATATACACACACACAAGCATAGTAATCGGGCAATGCGACGGCTAGAAATAATTTCTACTCGATAACATGTTCATTTTTTATAACGTAAGACTATTATATCTACGCATTATAATGACATCGAACAATTTTCGTTCGCAATATATCTATTTATTTTCTCTTTTTTCCATTTATTTTATTTCTCTTTTCTTTATAACTACTTTATTAATTTTTAAAAACAATAAAATGAGAAACAAAAAGAATATTAAATATATTATAAATTAAACCCTTGTTTTGATTACACGAGTAATTTAAAAAATTCAGAAATGTCTATAAAATTAGGTTACATGTTATTAGGTTAATGAGTTCTAGCTATACGTATTTTCTAATACTTAAATTAAAATATGTATTATATGATAAAATAGTTAAACTATTATTTTTATGAAGATCATTTTTATTTAATTTTTAATTTGTATTTAATATCATATAGGTAGAAAATTAATTTACATTGACTTGACTTTTTTAAACATTTTTTTATTATAGAAGGTTTAGTTATAAAAATGGTATTTAAAAATCTAATTAACTATAATGGTTTTCTTGTAGGTTTAAATAAGGGGTAATTTAGTAACTTCAAATTACTTAAAATTAAGAGATTAGTAACAATGATCTAAATGCTTTATAATATAGTATAAATAAATATGAATTATCGAGAATTTTAAATATATATAGATAAATATATTAAAATTTGGATCTACATATATAATAATAAATAAGTAATTGGTTTTTGAAATTTTTTACATAATGTATCTTATCAAAGCATTTAGTTTTCTAATTTACTTAGGATTTTTCTTAGCATAAATAAAGGGTCAAGACTTATATTTAAATATTAAGTTTTTAATCCAATCATAAACTTCTCTCCGTCCCTTAAAGTCGACTGCAATGAACAAAACCGAAAAGGTTTCTCGGTTTTAGTTAAGGCGAGGCACATACATACAAATGGAGGTTCGGTTTGCTTCAGAGATTGCTTGTTCCAAGAAGTAGCATGTCTTGCCTCATTACGGATGGACTAGACTTGATTGTTTTAATGGTTAAAACCCAACACTTTAATAAACTTAGAATTATTTTCGAATATTTTGTGTTAAAAGTGTTAATAATTAAATATTTTGTCGACGCTTATAAATTTGATGTTTTCATTACAGGTAAAAGTTCAAACGAGAACTGTTTTTCGTACAAGAACCGCGAGAACCAATCTTAGCCGTCCAATTCCCCCTCCTTCAATTGGATTGCCCACCCATGAATTCCTTACATGCACCCTGTCACACTCAATCCCCCCACGCTCTTCATCCATGAATTCCATTATCCAAAATGAACGGTCAAGATTGGTCTCGCAGTTCTCGTACGAAAAACAGTTCTCGTTTGAACTCTCCCCTTTCATTACAATTTTCACACTATAAAATGTAGGAGATTTGATAGGAATATGTCAAACCAAATTTTTTCATGCTTATTTATAATTTCACATTTTTATTTGCTATAATATATTGATAATAAAGTGTGGATAATCATTGAATTTCTTGTAGTGACAACTCATCTAAAGCCTTACGAACGCGATCCAAAACGTCATTGCATTTGGTTGAATGTTTCCCATAAATCAACCTTGAACAATATTCAAGATAACATAACTTGTTTCGAGGGTTTAAACCAACACAATATGCAACAAAAAGTTGATGTTATCTGTTTTGTCCCAATATTTGTCATACGAATGCAAATCAAACAGCAAGCTAAGATTTGGGCTAGATGCAAATCGGTTAGCGGGGAATTTCGGTCACAAACTTGAGAAAGATGAAGAGAACAAGACGGCAGTAGACCCGGTTTCAAAACCCTATGGTGATCTGTGGGGGTGTAAAAATTGGGAATTCGAAATTTTAATGTATGATTTTACAAATATACCCCCTAAGAAACCGTAGTTTTACAGATCGGTTCGATTTTAATTGCTGGTTTGGTCTAGTTTTTCCGGTCGGTTTTCAAACTGAAACCGAAAAATCAGGTCGTAAAAATTTGAAAACTAAAACCATCAGTTTGGATTTTTAGTTTCAGTTTTTCCTGCTCACTCCTAGTTGGCGGTGTGTTGGGGAGAAGGCAATAAGAACTCCAATAATGGTTTAAAGATAAATGGGCTGTTCATCATAGTTCACAATTTAGCCCATAATTTGCATAACAAAACTATTATTCTCCTGGTATCTAGAAAAATAATACTCTAGGAACTCCACATATAAAAAATACTACATGATTTTTAACATCTAAGATCAATTGTGATATGTCATATGTGTGTTAACACTTAGCTTCAAATGACTCGATAAGTTTTATATCGTTAACTGTCAACGTTCCCGAGTGATCAAGATCAAGATTCTTAAAACCTTCAACCACAATCGCAACATCTTCATCGCACACCTTCCCCATCTCTCTCAGCTTATACAGAATATACTCTGCAGCACTGCATAAAATGCCATAATCAGCATCTGGTTTTAAACTAACCATGAAATGTTTTGTGTTTCGAGTTTACCTGACAACTTTGTCATTATCAAGATCGGCTTTTTCAAGATCTTGGATCGTAAGTTTTCTGTGAAGTACCCAATCTACAAGCACTCGACGTCTGTTATCAGTCCATAGTTCAACTAAATACCCAAATAGTTGTGCTAAACAGACAGTAGTAATCAAGATCCAGAAAATGGCAAACAAACGCCCTACTTGAGTCGAGAAGCTCTTATCCCCATACCCGAGAGTCGTGATTGTAGCACAAACACAATAAAAAGCTTCAAAGTAGCTCAAATGTTCAACAAGAGACAAGAATAAAGTTCCAACAGTCATGAGGAAGAGAATAAGTGTAAGAATAGTAAGAAACTTGTACTTCACTTTATTTGTCTCGGCATCTTTAAGGATGTCATTTGGACCACATGTTGCACGCATGTGTACTGCTTTTACAAACAAGATTTCCTGCTTTTCAACAATGTAATCTGCTGCTTTGCTAAGAACAAACCCACCAAGAGCCAAGCCTGTAAACACAAAAATACAAGCCAAACACTTGGCTAGATTGGTTTTTGGTCCTACATCACCATATCCAGCAGCAGTCATTGTGATGACACAGAAATAGACTGCATCAAGGATTTTGTTTGTTTTTGTGCCACTGATTTGATCTTGGATTAGGGAAAAACAAATCGTACCCACGGTTAAATATGCAGCCAAGATAATTGAAACCTGCTTTAAACTAAGTTGGTTCATGGAGACTGATGGTGGATAAATAAGACTTTGTCCTTCATACTCTTTTCCTTCTTTAAGTAGTGCATCATTCATACCATAATCTGCCATTGTGCGATCAAGCGAAGAATATGTATCTTATTTGGAGCGATCAAGATCGTGCAAAACAGGTACTTGTTCTATAAATCATGATAAGAACATGTAATAGTTTAAAGAAAAAAGATACTTTTGTACCAATGAAATGTTTTGCTTTATGACAAAGCTTGGAACATATAACATGGGACAAAATATGGAATAGATACAAGATTAGTAATTAAATACAGGTTACTATAGACATTTAACTAATACTCATTAACTTTATAACCTACATGTAAACAAATTCTTGTAATTTCAATGGGACATGCGAGTATTAACATCAATAAAGAGTTGTCTCAGACTCTCAGTGACAACTTTTGGGGTTACAAGTGTACCCAAGATGCGCGATCGAAACTCGGATTGATTATGAAAGTAGTCTTGTATCTAAAAGAATTGACTATAATTGTAAAACATAAAGCAAGGAAGCCATAAGCTACAAGGATAAGTTGATACAAATGCAGCAGATTATCATCTTACATTGTTCACAAAATCTATGGTAACTTGGTATTAATGACAACAAAAAGGAAATACAAGTAACCAAGTTTATGATTACAATCAAGGGAAATGGGTCCATATCAAACTGTGCCTACTAATTATACTCATAACTAAAGTCTGTGATACCAACCATGGCAGAAACCACTTGAGAAACAATGTAAAATCCACCTCCAAGAATTGTCAAAACAAGAATTGCTGAAATGGGGTTCTTCAATAACTCATAAAGAGGCTGAAAAACTGCATATAAAACACCACTACTCACAGTCAAAGCATAAAGCCCATATCTTCTCATATTATCCCAAAAATCTTCCATCAATGGCCCTTCTGGACCAAAAGCTAATGCCTTTTGGTGGTCATCAGAACCCATTAGCAGCATCATAAGCCCTACAGAAACAGCTCCAACTATCACAAACCTTGAATCTGAATTTGAACTTGAATTTCCATCAAACGGGATTAATGGCTCTAGTTTTGTTGATAAGCCAAAAGGGTGAGGTGCTTCATCTGCTGATAGTTTGTTGGATTTGGGTGCAATTTTGACTCTTTCTGAGTCAAAAAACAGGGGTGTTTTTAAAAGATTGGGTTTTGGAGGGGTTTTAGTGGTTTGTGATTTGGTGAATGAAGGATTCTTGTTGTTGGTGATTAGATTGAAGTGAGTTAGGGTGTAGAAGTGAGACCTCAGGGTGAAGTTCTTCATGATGGTTCTTTTTCTTTCTGTTTTTTAAGCCTTGAAAAGCTTTTTGGGGTGAAAGATAGCAGCAAGATATGGCAGTAGCAAGCGAGTGGTGGTCGTATCCTCATCTCCATTCGATAAATTTTTTTTTTCTTTTTTTCGAGCAAAATCACGAAACTTTATTTTTAGCATGGGATAAAATATGTTTTAATTCATAAAATTTATTATTTTAAAAATCAATTACCAAAATAAGCATTTTTTGTGTGCAATAGCAAAAATAAGCATGAAAAAATAAATATTACCGATTTAAGCATGTTTTCGCCGATAAAAGGTGACGGTTTTCCCGATAAAAGCCTTCCATTCCGCCGACCAATAATAACTCGCCACGTCGACTCAAGGAAAAAAAAACCCATTTCGCCGATAAAAGGTACCGGTTTCGCCGATAAAAGCCTCCCATTCCGCCGACCAATAATAGCTCGCCACGTGGCCTCGGGAAAAAAACCCATTTCTCCGGTAAAAGCTATCCATTTCGCCGACAAAAGAGGTTCATTTCGCCGATAAAAGCAAAAAAGAAGATGTGTTGTCTAATCAATGATGTGTTGTCAAATCATATGGGAAGCGTGTAATCACTGTTGAAAAATAGTAAAAATTAAAGTAGATTAAATGTTTT
>JAUEJL010006905.1:0-10211 GCA_032274825.1 Drosophyllum lusitanicum | reverse complement strand
AAAACCCCTCAGCTAAACAAAAAATTACCTACCCACTACTATTAATGTATAACAAAAAATTAAGAATATACTAATTTATAAAATTAGTATATTGATAAACCACTCAAATCTTATAACCTATTTATAAAATTGCTTATAAATAGGATGATATCATCCTTTTTAAAAACATGATTTTTTTTAAAATGATGATGTTGTCATTATCTTTTTCTTTTAAATAGGTTATATGATAAAATAAGATAGATATTGATAAACTACGGTTGCTATGCGGTTTTATTTCTTTTGTTGTTTTTCATTTACTTCTATTTTCACCAAATATCATAAATGAGAAACTAACAACAATAAATTGATAAAGTATAACAATCGCAGAAATATTATAGGGATGAGTTTATTTTTATTTACCATCAGTGACTTAAAAAATAAATGTTTATCACTTAAACCAAGAGTATTAATATACATTTTTTTAATGTTTTTCTAATATTTTAGTTCCTCTTTTTCTAATTTAACTACTATATATGTTTTTTAAGTTGTCAATAACAACACATTTTTAACCTAAGTACATTTCAATTTTATCTCTATTTTTTGTAATCAAGTATAATTGCATTCTTAAAATTTAATTTAACCTGATCATTTATTCTGTATTACTCAATGATTTGACTACAACATTTTAAATCTTTTTCGAAAAACATTTTATTAATTATATATATATATATACCCAACGAATTTTAATAGCTTATATATATACACAGAGAAGCTTGTGGTTAGCGTATCGAACTATCTTCTAATATAAATAAAAGACTAACTTTCATCAATTTAATTGAAAGATCTTGACTATTCATTTAACTAAAATTGAAATCTTAACCATTGATTTGATCTAAATTAAAAGTCTAATTTTGACTTTAAATAGTCAAAAATAAAAACTCAATTTTAAAATTCAATTATAATAGAAGATAAGATAGTTACTAAAAAAATATTATTTAAATTTTAAATTAATGTAACATATTTATTTAGACAAAATGTTTATATTATTCACGTTTTATATTACAAATCAATTTTCCAAACTTAGTTTTGATTTCAAATTCAATTTTGATTTTTTTATATTACAACAATAATGATTTTTTTACCCCCATAAACTCACTAACTATTTTTCTCAATAACATGTTCAAAGGTATTGTGGTCCAAACATACATTTTTTGTTGTATACAACAAAAAATTGTTGTGTATAAGTCACTTCCCATAATACAAACCTTATCATAATTAAATTTTACGTTATTCCTAAAGTTGTTATTATTTATTTTTCTATGTCAAGTGACTTAAATATAAAATTCTTTTAGTTTTCAAGAAAGTCTCAATGCTTTTCTTTTGTCAAAAAAATATAATTATAAAATTAAATAAACGAAAATAAAATAATACTTTTATAATTACTCGTGTGTTTACACGGACATTTAAACTAATGAAATATATAAGAGAATAAACATGTTATTTTATTTAATGTGGTGATTAAAATTTTTTAAAATAATATACCAGATTAATTGGTTAAAATTTGGGAATAATACCTTAAATGAAAATTATTATACTTTTTGCGGTAGAATAGCTAAATATTTAGTCTACTACAAAATTAAATATTTTTTAAAAATCAAAATATAAATATTTTTAATGTTTAAAAATAATATTAATAATATCTGTTAAAATAATTGATATCAAATATTAATAATAATCATGGTTGTAATAATAATAATAATAATAATAATAATAATAATAAACATTTTATGGTGGACAGAAATACGTTTAAAATACTTGGTGTCTTAATATATAGTTAGAACAAGAGTGAATTATATTTGAGGAACTATATGATTACCATTTTAATAAAATGAGATGTTATTAAAAATGAGCGTGAATAAAAAGACTTTAGTTTAAGGATTTAAACGTTATTTTATTGTTTTATATGATTCTCTATTATTTAGAAAAGGTAAAATAGATGATTTGATGTATCTCTATGATTTCATAATTGGATGCATCTCATAGCATCGTTACGAGTTTATATTAAGAACTACTGACATACATCTGTGATACAACAAAGACAAAAAGAGCCATAACAAATAAAGTCTCTTATTTTTCCTCCTTTAAGCATGTTATCTCGACATGTAAAAGCACAACTATCCCATGTACAAGGGCCTGGTGCGAGATCATAAACATAAGATCTTAATTTATTACCTGTTTAGAAAACAAAAGAATACAAATTGTTAAATAGAAAATATATTTATAAGTCTATGATTTAATGGTCTTTAATGCAATTTTAATGTTATTATAATACTCATACATTAAGAATTATAAAAAAGAAAATGTAATTCAATGAAAGCATTAAAAGTGTTGAACATTGGTCCGGTATGCCTTTAATATCATTGTATAAGCTTCATCCAATTTCAATATAACTGAGTTTGAGACGTGTGTTATCAAATCTTTTATAACTAGTGTAGTTGTATTTAATTTCTCTAAACTCACTATATGGTGTGACATAATTATTATGATATATATTAGTTATCATCTGCAACCTCTTGTACGTAAAAATATATAATATTATGATGGAATCTTACGATCAAAATCTGATACAATGGTCCCAATCTTATGACGAAGAAAAGGACTCTGGGTAGCATCTCGATCTTCAAAACTTTGAATAACAGCTTTACTAAGAGATTTGCAATATTCTTCTTTCGGACCTGCATTCACGTTAATAGAGTATGTATATAACATATAAAACAAGAAAAAACACATAATCTTCTTATCCATTGTAAAGTGAAAATTTATGGAGCACACGATGTATCATGAGTTATAACACCACCTTTAAATATGGATACTTGGTATTTATAATATATTTTTTATGCTTAATACTACTAAAAACATTTATGACAAAAGATATTATTCTAACAATAACTAGGTGAATAACTTGTGCACGTATAAGAAAGTTTTAAAAAACCTTAAACATCTAACGTGTAATAAAGTATAAATAAAATATATAAAACAATTTAAACAAACATAATTATATCCATACAAAGAATAACTATTCATCCTTTGTATCTCATAACTTTATTTCTCATTTCACTTTCTAACAAAAATCGATTTGTTACACGTTTTTGTGTATACACTTCATGTCTTAGGCATATCTCACTCCGAGGGACTTTGATTTTTAATTAATTGCTTGTGTGTTTATATTTTGGCAAATCATTTATATCTCTGCACTTTTAGGCAGCCAATCATAATACTTAGCGCTATATTATAAACATAAATATTATCGACGTCGAATTTATTTTGATATCATTCTTTTTTAGACATGATATATTTGTTAAGATATTATTATTTTCAGGTACGTGAGGTTCTTGTGGTGTCTCTTCTGAAGATTCACTTGTGATCTTTATATCCTCGATTAACCATCTTAATTTATTGCTCATTTTTTTTTCGAGGAATATATATATATACACACACACACACACACATACATACTAGCACATTACTCGCGCAATGCGACGACTAGAAATAATTCCTATTCAATAACATGTCCGTTTTTAATAACGTAATACTACTATATCACGTATTATAATGACATCGAACAATTTTCATTCTCAATGTATCTATTTTCTTTCTCATGTTCCCATTTCTTTTATTTCTCTTTTCTTTATAACTCTTCTATTAATTTTTTAAAACAATAAAATGAGAAGCAAAAAGAATATTAAATATATTATAAATTAAACTTTTTGTTTTAATTACACGAGTCATTAAAAAATCTGGAAAGGTCTATATATTTAGGTTACATGTTATTTGGTTTATAAGTTCTGGATATACGTATTTTCTAATACTTAAATTAGAATATGTATTATATGATAAAATATTTAAACTATTATTTTTATGAAGATCCTTTTTTATTTAATTTTTAATTTGTATTTAATGTCATATAGGTTAAAAATTAATTTGCATTGACTTGACTTTTTTAAACATTATTTATTATGGAAGGTTTAGTTATAAAAATGATACTTAAGAATCTAAAACTCTATATAATAGTTTCCTTATAGAGTTAAATAAGAGATAAATTAGCAATTTCAAATTACTTAAAATTAAGAGATTTCAATGACCTAAATGCTTTATAATATAGTATAGATATATTGGAATCGCTTTGTCTACCACGCTTCCGGCGTATCATAGACTCTTATTAACTATCCTTTTGGGATACATATCTTACCCAGAGCAATGTGATCTAGTCACACTTTTAAGGTCAGTAAATATGCCTGAATTTTACTAAATCTAGTAAATGAATTATTTTCAAAACTTCTAGTTCATATTATTTAGTATGAGGACCAATAATTTACTACATATCAATTCAATTCTAGCTGTTTATCCTCTCTTCCGAATGTTATGATGTTTGATTCAAAATAATCAAAATCAAGTCATTTCAAAAATCTTATTGATGACTTTAAATATGTATGATGGGGATTCATACTTCATGAAATATTCTTATCATTTTTTTAAGTCACATATTTGTATATTGTGGTGGGGTAAAATAAAACACATATTGAAAATTTTTGGATCCTGACCAAAACCAATTATAATTGGGAGGTATCGTCATAATGTGTTGGCTTGATGTGATTTAATATCTATATGTAAAATAGCGTTTCCCCAATTAGAAATTAGAAGGTTTGCTTATTGTGATTATTGGCTTTTGCTATCAACCGAAGGCGTTTGACAAACGTTTCAACTAAAGCAAAATTACATATGAACATAAAACATATAGTATTCAACACATATTCCAATAATCACTAAACGTATGGGAAGTAATTTATCAAATATAAATATAGTACACTGGAACAATGGGTTCACAACCTTTGAGCCACTAATCTCGCAAACTTCAGGTTGTGACTTCGATAACCATTTAGACGATGCATCGATTTAAAATTCTAAATGGTGCATAAGGTAGGTTTATAAGCCTTTATATATACCATTGCATCATTTTCAGAAAATTAAGGGATTTAATCCCTACAGTGATTGATTATAAATTAACTTCCATGAAAGCAAACAAAATCTACTATTTTGAAGAAACTTCTGCATTCTTCTTTTACTTTTCACATCATATGACTCGGGATGGTCTATCCGATCATGCCTACTAATAAAGTAGTGGTCAATAAACTTCTGGTTTTAGACCAATACGATTCAGTTACACTAATCTTTGTGTAATATAAGACGGTGAGAAAGGAAAATAGTGCATCATGACTTTTAAAGTTTTTGAACAAAATCAGCTATTTATGCTAACAGAATCATCTAATTACAGATAAATAAGCATACATCTCATCTATAACTATCATTCCTAGAATCAAGGAATTCATCCTTATCACGAACATCACTAATTCTTTTATAGTCTTGAGCAGCATTAACTTCTACGAAGCAACGGTAACTTTGATAATTAGCAGCATTAACTTTAACCAAGCCGTATTAACTTTATTAAAGCAGTATTAATTTCTTCAACCAGCATCAACATTATTCACCAGTATTAACTCCAACACTGCCAGTATTAACTTCAAATAAACAGTATTAACATTCATTCATTCTACCAACAACATCTTAAACCTAACAAAGCCTCCCACCTTGTTTAAGTATTTGCTAGTTAATACATTTCTAAGCCTGTTGTGATGACTTACACCATGACTCTATGATCCTCTTATAATTCTCATCCTTAGAACTAGATTCCTCAACTTCCTCAGTTATGATTTTATTTATGTTTACTTGACACTCTAGATCACATTTGGCTTTCTTAACAGTTCTAAGAGAGTTCATATTTCCTTAAATTCATTATTTAATTTTCCTATTTCAGCTTTTAGGTTAGCTTGAACTTTTAAGGCTAGTCTTAAAATCATTTAACAAATAATTGAAAGTAAGACTGTTTTCATCATCTGTGTAAGAGTTGAAATTTTTTACCTTATACATAGAAGAAGGATGTTGCTAGACTTACTGATCTTCTCAGATTCCTCTATGTTGTTTTCAAAGGTGCTTTCACACAGACCAAAATCAACCTTTTCTTCTTCAAATTCTTCTTCTTCGAGAGTCATAAGACACTTGTCTTATACCTCATCATCCTCTGAAGTAGATGACTTAGTATCCTAATTCTCAACATAAAGGACTTTACCTTTAGATTTGTCTGCAAGCTTCTCTTTCTTGAGCTGTAGATATCTTCATTTATACTTCATAGCTCTGTAACCATTCTTATCAACTATTGAAGCTGAGTCTCCCTTCTTGTTTTTGCATTCAGCAGCTATGTGTACCTTTTTCTGATAGTTAAAGCACACAACTTTCTTTAGATCAAAAGAGCTTTTACCTTTGCCTTCCTGTTAGATCTTCCTCTCCCCATATTGACTCTTCCCAGACAAGCATTGCCATTTTCGCAGTAATGGATTGAACATCATCAGAATCCATACTCGTTTATGAGTCTGTGTGGTGAGCTTAAGAATCTGGACCCAGACTCAGATTTAACCACTAAGGTCTTAGACCCTCTCTTTTTCTTCTCTACAACTAACGCAGTTTCAGTTATACCCAAATAGTCCTTGAGCAATTACTAAGACTTCTTCTTCTGGTCCATGATATGTTGACGATTTAGCAGAAAGCCAAAGATGGACCGTAGATTATACATACGTAAAGTTCCTCTAGCCTGAAGTGGTATAGACATTTCATTGAATTGTTCAGGTAACACATTCATGAACTTCAGAACTACTTCCTGCATCGCCTACACTTAGTAGGTAATTAATCAAGTAGTGAAATGTTGTGAAAATCTTGGATAGACTTTCATCCTTGTTAGACAAAAAGTTCTCATAAGATCTATGCAAGTGGTTCTTCTTTTGCTACTTAACCAGATCAGTGCCCTCATAAGTAACACTCAAAGTATCCCACATCTCCTTTGCAGTTTGACAACTAGTCACAATATGAAAGAGAGATTAGTCAGGGCATTGGCCAGAATACTCCTTGACTTGTCATCCAAAGCATATAGCTTTTTGTCTTCATCAGTACATGATGCCAATGGCTTTCTCACTTATTTTCCAGCACCACCAAAAGACTTATCACTAATCGGTGATGTGATCATGGGATGATTGGTCAACTAGTTATGACATCTTCCATTATTAGATCAACCGATTTGAGGAACAACATAGTTCTTAACTTCCACATAGGATATTCAAACCCATCCAATATGTGACAACCTTTTACAACCATCAGAGTAAAATTGTTTCTAGTAGCCATGATTACCTTTTCTTCCCAGGATCTAAACCTTCAACTAATGAAAGACTTGACTGCTCTAATACCAGTTGTTGGTCCCTATGGTAATCAACATACCGATACAGAGGTGTAGAATGGAGGTTGTTTACACAATTCAGTAATGAACAAATCAAATCAATTTGAATGCCTTATTATTTAAACCAAGATTCTGTTGGAGTGTGCCCACTGACATACGTATGCCAATATCACTACCGATGAAGCATAGGCCTATTGGGTCACACACCAAGGGTTGATCTCGACAACAACCTAAGTGAAAGGGGCAAAAGGGACTTAAATTGTTAAAGTTAGAAAAAGGGATCTGGCCAGGTGGACTTCACGGCGTGAACTCCTTGGAGTTCACGGCGTGAACTTCTGTCAGACTGCAGATTACTTTTTGCTTTTTGCCTCCACTCTCCACCAATGCATGTTAAGCTCAATGATGACCTTATGGCCGGCCTTGGGGCACTAGAGGGTCATGTTAAGGCTTATAAAAGAGCCATGCATCAGCTCCTATTATACTCTTGCAACTACAAACATCCAAACACTTAGAGGCCATTTGTGAGGTGCTAACATAGAGTGTTCTTGGTGTCCTTGAGAGTATTTCCAGAGGAGTTCAAGGGAGATCATCTGGTTATTGTTTCTTTGGTGATTTCAAGTCATTGAAGATCATCAAGACTTGCTAGTACAAGGAGATTACACAAAGCTTGGTGTGGACTAGCAATAGAGGAAGGCTTGCCTTGGCTTTCTCGATCATCCAACTTCACGTTCATCTCCAGCTCCTTTCCTTGTGGTATATCTTTCTCCTTGCTTTGTTTTTCATGTTGCATATCTTGCATGTAGTGTTTGGTCCATGGTTTGGGGTTTCTTAGCATTTTGATTCTTGTTATCTTGTTCTTTTGCTTCCGTTGCGTGCCTAGCAAACCCCAACAATGTTATCATATGCTAGTGCCAACATTAGGTCTTTCATTTATGTTTCGCGTTCTTCCACTAGAATGTTTTAGTTATTATCTTCCTTTTGAGCAACAAAACATCGTTCTTGAAAGGTTAAATATCTAAAACTTAGAAGAACTCCTTAAATGTATTACCACCTTTTTAACTTTAAGGGTGTGTTCGGCAACGGACTTATGGGCTTGAGATTCTAGTTTTCATAATCCCCAGCCCTCTAGCCCTGTTCGGGGGTTACTATATTGAGGGGATTATTAAAAACATAATCCCTCATAAACCCAAAAAATAAAAGCTTTTTCAAGTAGCTTATGGCTTGGGCTTGGGATTATTAATCAGCCCTAGCTCAAGCTCCAGCCCCAGCTCCAGCCTCAGCTCCAGCCCCAGCCTCTTTCGCCAAACACACCCTAAGTTTATCCATCTCACACAGAATGTAGATTGGGTAATTTAAAACTTTGATAAGCAAAGAACTCTTTCTAGTCACATCTCAATAGTTGCTAAGCAGACCATCAAGTTGGTTTTAGACTTGGCTCGCCACAATTAATGTGTGTTCCAACAAGGTAGACACATATATTTGTCCCATCATGAACCAGATCATTTTCAACAATATCCGGTTCCCTACAACACGAAAATATGTAACAATGTGTCTAAGCAGGAAATGAATTGTGAGATTATCCCACAATTCACTATATGGTCATGCAAATCGTTTTGGTTAGTCCTAAACACCAACAAGGTTTCAAACATGTACCTAAACTAGTAAACATCTCATAATTACTACCATCAAGGTAGTGATGAGGAAGTTTCACTTTTGTTTCTCTTTGTGGAGTGCTTGAACGGATTATCCACAAAAGTTTGATCAATATCCTCCAAGTATGTATCCCTCTCACAAACATGGTGAAGGGTTTCATAATCATCTTGGCCCAATAAATAAGACTAGCATCTAATGTAAAAACTATGCCAAGATCCTAACCACATGGATCTAGGCGACACTTGTCTTGTTTATATAGCTAAGTTGATTATGCCATAGAGATAACATATCCAAACTTCTTTGGATTCAGAATCAATTATTATTAATGAAAGTTTCATTACTTGCAACAAAAACTTGTTTATGTCATGACATGGATAATTTTGATTTTAACAACCATCAAAATATTTTTCAACAAATTTCAAACTTCAAGGATAAATTCATCGTCATCAAATGTATAATTGTGTGCACACAGGGCAAAACAATACACGAGTCATGACATGAATAACCTTCGAAATTGAACAAACAATGCGTAAAAACTTTTACATCAAATCTCAAAATTTCAAAATTACATCCATCGTCTTCATGAGCATACAAAGAAACACAACTTGCCCAGGGCAACAAAATAAAGTAATAAATAAAACGGTGACAAAAGGCAAGATCAAAACTCCCAATTTTCTTGTAGATGACAATCATCCTAGTTTCCTCGTTCGAGATCTAGTTCTTCATGCTTTTCCTTCTTCTTATAATTAGTACCTACACTTTGTAACAAAAATAAATTTGTGACAAATGTGAGTCAATTAGATCGGGTCAACATCCCAGCTTTTAGAAGAATTATAAATCATGAATGTACCTTAAGAGGGGTAAGTAACTCTCTCTTTCCTTAGTCAATATCCTCTCGGCACATAGTGTAACACTGCTTCTGAAAACAGTGAATTTACTAACAATTCAAGTTTTTTAACCCGCGTGGGTCCCTTTCAAAATCATAATCATTGGATTTTAGCAGCGGAATTAAATTTCAAAACTTACAACAGTTAATTACATCTTAACATTCTTGAAACATCTGTTTGGTGTTACCTAACAACACACACCGACCATAATCAACAAATATTTACATCATACAAAAACGGTGTTCCATCCCATAAGGTATATACACATCTGTAAGCAACCCGCCTCACCAGGCCTTCTAGTCTTTACCTGAAAAGGGGCAACGTAGCACCATTAGCTAAACAACATAGCTAGT
>JAUEJL010006894.1:0-10212 GCA_032274825.1 Drosophyllum lusitanicum | reverse complement strand
CTGCGAGTTTTTAAATGAAAATGATAAATAAGCATTTTAAAAAGAAAAATTTGGTTCTCGAAAGCACGGTGTTACAATGTATAAGAAAGAGGTAGCGCATTGACCATAAGAAATTCCTTTTAGTGGTAAGCGCCTTGATCATACAGAAGTGTTAAAAGGATGATCCAAAATGAGCGACTTCTACCTATGGGTTGAGGACATGTTGAAACAAACCCGTGCATTATACGCCGATGATGGGATAACAATTTTCATCCTAGAAGCATGGAAAGTTTTAAAAGATTATCCAAAATGGGCGAAATCTACCGCTTTGGTTGTTGGTAGAAAAGTTAAACAACGGCTTACAAAAGACGAACCTTGAGTCGATCTCGAGAAGGATTTTGACAATGAGCTATTTGATGACAATTCGATTCCCCGTCTACTCAGACAAGGAGAAATGGATAAAATTCAACGCAATTCATCAATTTTGAGAAAGTCTTCTCATACTTCTTCGACCAATCGATCTTTTTGAAAGCTCAACAAAAATAAGTTAGTACGGCGGCTATTTGGTTGAGACGAAGAGAGACACTCTCAATACCATAAAAGAACCCAAACAAACTCGAATAATGCTAAAAGAGCCGAGACTGTTATTAACTTCGACGCAAGTGGTGTTGGAGCGTGAGTGATGACTAATTGAATTGCACAAGTAAAAGATTCGAGTAAAATGTGATCTTCCGATATGGGATAATTTTTTGTTGTTGTTGTAACTAGATGTATTTTTTATTATGTTTTTTAATAAAAATATATTGGAACCTGTTAAGAAAATTGAAATTTTTTATTTCTATTGTAATATTTAAATTTGTATTTTAAAACTTTTGATCTAATTTTTGTTTTAAAAATGTGTTATATTGAAAAAAGAAAATTAAAATAAAATTGGTGCTAACATGGAAGTCGGTTATGATACTGAGAATAGTTATTGTTATAAGACTTTGATAATATGTTAGGATATCCATAATTATCCCTCTCAACCTTTCCATTAATTATGTCACATCATCCTTCTCTTTCATCGTTTATCCAACCAACAAACCTCATCATCAACCTTCTAATCCTTTCAAGTTTTTTTAATTAAATATGAAACAAATGGGACCAGAGAGATAGAAAAAGAAAAAAAGATAAGAGAGATAGTGAGGAAGAAGAGAGAGAGAGAGATACTGGATTTTGTAAGGTAGAGAGCACTCCTACTTGCAAGTTAAAGGGGATGGGGTGTGTGACGGGTGTCGGTGTTCCTTTGAAACCCGAGGGACTTTATGCCCTCCTACAAGTTGGTTGCGACCAACCTGTTATGACATTCAGTGATAACACTTATACAACTCTGTACAAAACACCCATTTTGTAAACATTTCATACTAAACAAATGAGCGAATGACCCTTATTAATTTTCTAAACCTATGTATTTCACTTTCTTACCAACTAAACAAAGTTCTTAATTTCTTCCATCTTGTTAGTTCTCATTTTTGTTTTAAGAAAAAATAACCGATCGAGAAAGGTAACATATATGTCAAAATTTATAAATAAAAGTAACGTATACATTTTTGCATCAGCGAGAAAAAAATTATAAATTATAATTTGTTATTAAAAAATGATTGTAAATTTTAACTTCGTATAAAAAAATTGTAAATTTTAATTCGTTATCTAAAAAGAGTATTATGACATACTAAAAGATCAATGTTTTCAAGTTAAGATTATCTTTTTATAAGAATTAAAATTTATAATTATTTCTTGATAAAAAAATACACGTTATATTTATTAATAAAGTTTAATATACGTATTACCATTCTCAACAATATCACCTTCTTAATTTTTCATACTTAAACCCAAAAAAACCTACAAGGCTAAGTTTCACGTGTTACCATCTCAATGTCGTGCAAGTTGCAACAATCCAAACTCCCCCAAAAATATTATCGTTCCCCATCTACTTTGATGAAATGAGATGTACGATTTTGCTATTTTACATTTTCTACCCTTGCAAATACAACCATTACACTTTACTCCCCCCAGTCCCTATTGTGAGGCCCAGCTTCCATCGTCATTTAAATTCCAACGCAAATTTCTCTATCTCTCATCCAAGCCTCACATTTACACACACAGCCAGCAATTATTTATTGGCTTCGAAGCAACAAATCTTGGGTTTCCTTTGTGAATCCTTGTGATTCAATTTTCTGATTTTTTCCCCCTATCTTCAATTGAACAGCTTCAATCGTACAGATAGAACAACAAAACCGACAAATTTGTTCTACAGTTGCAAGTTATACACACAGAGCTCGATAATCTTTGTGTAAATTGTACAGAATTCGAGGCCGGTAGGTTAATGAATCGAATAACGGAAATTGGATCGCACAGATGGCGGATTTTGAGATTTGCAATGGCGATGCTGATGAACTTCGTGTTAGCTTCAATGTTTGCTTCGGCAGAACGAAGCGCAATGACCGAAGATGTGGCTGCAGTTGCAGGTTTTGGCGATGTCGGTGAACCGGAATTGGGTTTTTTTGTGAAGGTTGCCAACTATTTGTTTCAACCAGATGGATCGGGTTATCATCATGTTTGGCCTGTAAGTTTAAAAAAAAAAATTTATTAATTCGTGTTTTGATTTTCAGTACCAATCATACAGATTCCAGAACACAGAGTTTCAATTCAATTTTTTCACTGAAGTCTTAATAATTGATATGACAAAAAGGTGATTGTGGAGAATAGAATCAAATGAGAACCTAAACATCATATAACCTTAATTTACAGCTTTGCGGATTAAACTATGAATCGAAGCTACAAATTCAGAGAATCAAAATGCTTCTCACTTTTCACGGGATCTGAAGTCTGGGTGTTTGAATTAGCTTATTACTTTTAATAAGTTCTCTACATTACTTTCAAGTTTATATAATTTAAAATAAAAAAAATAAGGCAATTTTATAAAAAATATTCCCAAAAAACAAGCTTTTATAAACTATAATAAGCTAAAAATGACACCTTTTAAGTAAAGTAATTTTTCTTTATGTGTTTTAAAATTGGAAGAAATATTTTTCTACTTTTAATTCATTTGATATGACTAAAAGTGAAGGTGATTAATTTAAAGAACACTATTAAGACTTGGGTAGTGTTTGGATGTGGGGTAGAACTGACTTTTTCTTGATATGGATAAGAAGCATGTAAGAAATTGCAGTAAAAATAATTTTTGAGTTAAATGAAAATTTTATATTGAATGAAAACTTGTTGAATCTTAAATCTTAGTTAAATACCAAGACAAGATCTACCAAACACAAAACAAATAATGGATCTAAAAGGTTGATACTATTAAGTATCAACTACTCCACATAAAAGATTTAATATACTTTAAAGTACATTCACATGTCTTTGATTAAAAAATGGTATTTTAACCATGAGAATTTATATTCCCTTTGTTCCCACTCAAAATAATTGCAACTTTTAACCTTCTTTTTTCTTTTGTATTTTCTTTCCTGAATAGAGGTTCAAGATCATACTAAATGATTGAAAGAGATATTAAGCATTTGAAAAATTGGTTGATACTTATATTAAGGATCTACAAAGTCAACTGTTTGCAATTGTCATGAGGATGGGAGTTTAAAAAATTTATGGACATGATTAATGCCTTTTCTTCCATTTTCGTGGTGTTCTTGACCTTGCTTTATTTTATCAAATTATCAATCATTCAAGAATGAAAATTTAACATGAACGATCATAAAATAATGATTCACAGGAAATGGAATTCGGATGGAAAATTGTTGTTGGTAGCTTCATTGGATTTTGTGGAGCCGCGTTTGGGAGTGTAGGTGGAGTTGGAGGTGGTGGTATATTTGTGCCTATGCTTACCCTCATTATTGGTTTTGATCCTAAATCTGCAACAGCTATTTCAAAATGTAAGAAGAAACCATATCCCCCCCCCCCACCCCCAAACACAGACACACACACACCCCAATACGTACATATCACTCTATTTATTTATTTAATTTGAAATTCACATGAATTGTTTTAAAAACTTTATTTTCTCCAGGTATGATCATGGGGGCAGCAGGATCAACTGTTTACTACAATCTCAAGCTAAGGCATCCAACACTTGATATGCCCATCATTGACTATGATTTGGCGCTGCTTATTCAACCAATGTTGATGCTGGGAATTAGTATTGGAGTTGCGTTTAATGTCATTTTTGCAGATTGGATGGTTACTGTTTTGCTGATTGTTCTTTTCATTGGTATTTTTATGTTTCTGCATGATGTATATATGCATATTTGTCATTGGGTGTTTGCCAAAACGATGTTTGATCTATAAATAATAACAGGCACATCAAGCAAGGCCTTCTGCAGAGGTGTTGAAACATGGAAGAAAGAAACAATTATGAAAAAGGTAATAAACAGTTTAAATATTTAAGGGTTTAGTGTATTTGGATGCTTAGTATTTAAAAAGATGTGCGGGGGGTTGGATCTGTGTTTTGAAAGTGATTATGTGAAATTGTGAATTGAATAATCAAAATCGAATAACCAACTGAAATATAACCAGCTCTTGATGATTTTGTTTGGATGTGCTTTTGAAGTTCTAGTAACCAGATAATCAAATATATAAGTGTTTGGTAAGTCCTGGTTAGTTAAGAGATTAGCAGATAAAATGACAAAAAAGGACATTTTTTTTTGAAAAAAAGATAGACGTTCTGTGAAAGGGAGTAAAAGTCTTGAATTATGTTAAAACAATGGCTAAATAGGTATTATTAGTTTACACTTACATAGTTGGCTTTGCTGCAGCAGGTATGATGCTCATTATCCAAAACTGATAATTTAACCCCCAGATAATTAACTAACAGAGGCATGTTCTTTTTATCTGAAGATTAGAAGTTAATTTTTGTGAATTCAAGTTACTAAAATCCGTTCCAAAGTGCAAACTCCAAGCACTCCATTTGCAGCTATATATGCTTACTTGTATGAGAGGATTATTTCACTTTCTTCTTTATCTTTTTTTTAATTTTATTTTTAAAAGTCTGAGCATGAGTTTTTCCATTTCAGGAGGCTGCTAAACGCTTGGAAAGCAATGGTAGGTTTATTTGGCTCTCCTTTCATTTAAAGCAACCCCATGAAAGATATATAGAATGATTTTCTTTAATCTTCTAAATTCCACTATTTTTATATATACAGATGGTGCTGAGTCCGAATACAAGATTCTTCCTGGTGGTCCCAGCAATGGAAGTACAACAAAACCCGAAAGATCATTGAAAACAGAGGTGAGACCGCTGCTGAGAAAGCCTGATTTTATATATATATTTTTATTTTTTTTAATATATGAATGTCTTAGGTTACTATACTTGAGAACGTTTGTTGGAAAGAACTCGGTCTTCTTGTATTTGTTTGGATTGCATTCCTCGCTCTGCAGATTGGGAAGGTAGTGTATATATAGCAGGAGTTTTACATTATATTCTCCTATAAAATTCTCAAGTTCTCATACGTTTATTTTACTTAAAACTTATGATTTCCATATGTTGGTGACAGAATTATACATCTACTTGTTCAGTATTGTATTGGGTGCTGAACTTAGCACAGGTATCTTTATAAACCAAAGCATTTATGCATGTAATAAAGATAATCATATCAATAGCCACGTTATTTTATCTGAATTTATATCAAATTACGGATCGTGTAGGTTCCAATTTCTTTCGGTGTATCTGGGTATGAGGCAGTTTGCCTACATAAGGGAACGAGAACTATATCATCAATGGGAGATTCGGCTAGCAACCTTGGCATAGGACAATTGATTTTGTATTGTTCATGTGGTATTCTAGCTGGTTTGGTTGGCGGCTTACTTGGTTTAGGTGGAGGTTTTATTATGGGTCCACTCTTTTTGGAGCTTGGGGTACCTCCCCAGGTAAGTTATTAAATATTTTTTTTTTTTTTTGGATGTTAAGCTCAAACAAAAAAATTAAATAAGAGAGGAAACTTTTATTGGAAATAAATGTGCAGGTTTCAAGTGCCACAGCCACGTTTGCCATGACGTTCTCATCATCTATGTCTGTTGTAGAATATTATCTTTTAAAGCGGTTCCCGGTTCCTTATGGTAAGTGAATTCATTCGTTCACTAATATCAAGTATAGATGGCAATTTTGAACCATTTGCTTATGAACAGGTAGATACGGGTAAAAAAAAATTCTACCAGATTAAAGAAAAAACTAAATAATGAACGGGTTAAATCGAAAGCGGGTTGGAAGTTACCCAATGTGTATTTTTTTATCCAAGAGACCTCCTAAATGATTTTTTTTATTAACTTGGATAATTACTGAATAAGTAATACATAATTCTTTTTTGTGAAGTATATTTGTCACAATAATCGTTTATAAAATTATTATTTTTTTGGGTAAAAGTGTTCCGGGCCAACCCAACCAACCCTTTTCGACTTGTACAAAGGGTTACCCAGTACCCAACTTGTTCATCTGTCTACCTCTAAATTTGAGCTTCCATTCAGGGGGCTTTAAAGATATGTTATTATGCATGTGATCATAAACTAAAAAATAAATAAAACAGTGATTATGGGTCTCATTTACTTAATGCAAGTAAAACTAACATGAGAACAAAAACTTATCTAAACAAATGGAACCAAGCCTAATTTTGTAAATACTTTTTATGTCTTGGCAGCCGCTTACTTTCTACTTGTGGCAACAATTGCTGCTTTTGTCGGGCAACATGTCGTTAGAAAGCTGATCATGATATTAGGACGGGCATCACTAATCATATTCATCCTCGCCTTCACTATATTCGTTAGTGCTATATCATTAGGTGAGTATTTTGGTTTGCAGTGAGTGTTTGGGATTTCTTAAACTACTTAAGCAGTGTGAAACAAGTCTCAGACACCCTCAAAACATGAAAATATTGCTTTATCGAAATACAATAAGTAGATAAGCAATTTTTATAAGTAAGCAATCCCAAACACCCTCTTGTGAAAAATATTTATTTACTACAAATTTCAATTGGAGTAAAACTATGGTTACTACCAATTTTCTATTTTTAGAATAGAAATTGAATGTGCATTTATGATTAGAACTAGATCATCAGGAAAAATGATCAAACTCTGTGAAATTTGAATTTTTACAGGTGGAGTGGGAATTTCAGACATGATTGGGAAAATTGAGAGACACGAGTACATGGGATTCGAGAACCTTTGCAAGTACGAGGTCTAAAATTAGAAAAAAAAAAAGTTTATCCAATTTAATGCTGTGATGGCTTGTATCTCGTGCTTCGGAAGATGTACAATGACTATTTCTGTGCCTGAAAAAAAAGGCATTTGCCTATCTTTAAGATTACTTCATTTATGCAAAATCCAGTTGAATTTCACTGGAATCATGCTCGACTGATTCAAAACCCGGCCTTTGAAAGTCGCGGATGGCCCTTTGTTAGATCCTTTATCGTAGTCGTTTTAATCAAATGTTTGTTTTCTTGACAACTGCTGTATGATTATGCACGTTTTTTTTGTTTATTTATCAATTCGAAATCGGGATTTAGGAGGATGAGACGAGAAATTGATATGAAATAACCGAGTTGATGATTACATCGTTAAAAGAAAGACGATTACCAATAATCGAAGGAGCCTGCCTTTATACATAAAGTTTGTCACGGGGGCGTACTTCGTTATATTATGTCACGTTAGCTTTTTTTTTAATATATACTCGGAACAAAAAGATGTTTATTATTCTTTTTTTCATTTTCAATGTGAAGCAACTGTCCGTGTAGTAATGCTTGTTACTTGGCCATCATGCTGCAAACTGTTCCCCGCAACGGCCCCACTTGTATAATTGATAATTGTTTGCAGGCTTGATATTGATTTTGTCATAAATGCAAAATAGTAACAGCCTGGAAAAAATAAGCAAGTTAAGCATGTTTACTGACAATTGTATATTGTGATTGAGAACCCATTTTAGGTTTGTTATATTTTTTTTGGATAACCCATCCTAGCAGTCCCCCACTAACATGTGGGGATGTTAAATCACGTCATAAGCATTCATCCTCTTCTCTCTATTGTCGTATCAACGTAATATTATTTCTTTCATCCCTTTTCATTCCACACCCATCCTCCTTAACTTTTCTTTATTTTTTCAAAAAAAAAAAAGAATTAAATGTAGAGAGAGGAGAGAGATAGAGGGGAAGAGAGAGTGAGTGGGAACCAGCTTAGATGGACCAGCTGAGTGAAGGGGGAGGGGGACGATGGTGTGAAAGTCGACCAGCACACTCACCGGCTGGTTGGATGCTCATGGTTTTAAAGAATATCTACCATTGTTTAATCACCAGGCCTTCACTATAGATTATGTCCCAACAACTAGGCTACCGGTCTATCATCACAGAGACTAGGTTCATTAGTAGACTGCTGTTTTTTTTTTTTTGGGTTTTGTATTAAGCTGGGCTCTTTTTGTGGACATACAATTTTTTAAACTTTTTTAAGAGAGCAAAGCATATCATGAACCCAACAACTCCGGTCAAGATAACCCTTCTTGCACCTGTTTTTAGCCCAAAGCAGGAAAACTTTGTGTAAAGTTTTGAGCAATTCATTTGACTAGGCATGCATTTATATGAAAGAGAAAGAGACGGGAGTGTGTTTAGAGATAGAGATAGATATCTTTAGATAAATCTGGCTAAGATGTTATATTTATATCTATATATTCCTAATTTAGAGGATAGTTTCTCTATCTTATCTTCTATTTTCATATATGTATCTTAACATTGAATCAATGAAAGTCAGTTTTGTGTTGCCAAACTTTACATGGTATTAGAGCCGCATATTCTATGATATTCTCTTAACCTAAAAGAAGTAGAAGCAAAAAGAACATTCTCCGGCGAAACACAAATGGTGAAACCTAAACTTTCAGGAAGTGATCTATTCTTTTGGTCAAAATTGCCTTGAATAAATCCACATTGTTGTTACCTATCCACATTGCAAACTTGCAAACTGTTTTTACCAATCCTTGATAATACGAAGGTCATCCTTGTCGAATTCTTTGGTGAACTTTTGGTATGAAACAAAATTTCCAAAGACATAATTTCCATTGGTGATTTATTTCTTTGCCGTGATGATTCACGTACAAATAACCGACGCAATCAGTTTTGTAAATCTCTAGAGTAGCGTTCTTGGCAGAAACACCGCCACCGCACCGAAGATGGATATGACCTCACCCTTCTTTCACGGTCCCAAGATCGTCTTGGTTATTTCATTACCTCCGCAAGAGTCGATGGTGAGAATTATGATGAATGGGAAGAAGAGATCGAGACTCCCTTACAAGCAAGACGTAAGTTTGGTTTTCTTGATGGAACAATCATAGCACCGGAAGCACTGTACACACAATTCACGTCATGTTGCCATGTTGGCCTCTCTGTCAAAGTACGAGGATGCAAAACGCCTGTGGGATACCCTTAGAGAATGGTTTGCACTTGTTAATGGTCCTAGGATCAAACAGTTGAAAGCCTCCATCACACAATGTGAACAAACTAAAGGTATGACTGTTGCTACATATAACGGGAAACTAACTGCTTTGTGGAAGGAATTGCATACCCATGAACCTTTCATCACATGTTCTTGTTGTACACGGTGCATGGCTAGTCGGGAACATGAACTTCGTCGGCAAAAAGATAAGCTTCACGAGTTCCTAATAGGCTTGAATAGTGAGTATTTTGGACATATTCGGTAAGTATTCTCTCACAAGATCCGTTACCTTCTCTGAATCGAGCCTACCAACCGGTAATTCAAGATGAAAGGATTCGCACCATCTCTATGTGGCCGAAGAAAGACCAGAAGTTGTGGGGCTTGCAGTTTGAACAAATGCTAAAACAGAATGGTCATGAAGTCACCCACTACTTTGAAAAAGTTGGTTATCCAAATTGGTGGGGAGATCACCCCAAACCTGATAGTGGTGCAAGTAGTGGAGGAAACAGTAGTGAACCTTGAGCCAACATCAGAGTGGCTGGAAATTCAGGTTTTGCTGCTGATTCGGGAGCTTCTCCAGCGTCTCAGACATTTACTATAGAAAAATAAAAGGCGTTGGTGTAACAACCCCATTACCACAACACAATATTGCCTATTTTGCCGTACTGGTTTACGGTTTTGTTTTTAACAACCGGACGAGAACTGTAACACCCGCAAATCCGGGTTAGTTGTTTGACGAGTAAGAGGTACGTTATTTCGTGATTATTTGGATTTAATTGG
>JAUEJL010006893.1:0-19912 GCA_032274825.1 Drosophyllum lusitanicum | reverse complement strand
AACCACCCCCCCCCCCCCCCCCCCCCCCCCCCAAAAAAAACCCCAAAACCCTCTTTTGTTCCCCAAAGTTTTGGAGTTGGAAAGAAAGGATAAGAGCATGCGATAGGTCTAACTTTGTTCATGTACCTGAGTCACAGGGAAAGAAGGGAAAAAAACTAACTTTACAGTATACCCTTTATATGTAAAAACAAGTTGGTTTAAGCTAGATTAAAGCCTGCAAAAAAGAAGATAGTTTAAATAAGAGGTTTCCTGATTAATAAAATTCCTCTGCTTATCTACCAATAGGTGGGAGTAAAGTATTAGAGGAAAAAAATATTGAGTTGGGTTTTTCCTTTGAAATCCTTCCCTTTATGATAAACTCGAGAATGTAGATTAAAAATACACTTTGACCGATTTCCAGCCCACTTTGACCTATTCTCCAAATCAGTTAACTTTTTGACCTGTGCTAGAGCAAATATAACCCAAATCAACCCAATTCATTGCCATCTCTAGGTGTATTAGTGTATATGAAGCTGGACATGCTGACTTGACTAGTTGGTGTGGTTAGGACTTAGGATATTGATTATAACCTGGGCATCGATGTCAAGGTCCACCTCTTGACCGGTTGCTTGAAAGTTGGGGTTATTCTGCGCAACAATTAGTAGTGCCTTGTTCAGATCTTCAGGAGATAACTGGGTCAGAACTGTCATCAGTGCTTTCTTCTCTTCGGTAGACATTTTCCTGAAATTGCCATTCTATATTGAGCATAGCAATAGACATTAATAAAGTCTTAAAAGTGATATATTATAAACACAACAATCATGTTCAAATATAACAAGTATGATTATAAGGTGAATTTTGAGTTATAAAGCAATGGACGAGACTAGAGCTATTATGGAATACTAATGCCATAACATAGAAATCATGAAAAACCCTCGCATATTAAGATCTAAGTGAAATCCATAAGCCTATGAGCAGACTTGTGTGAATATCTTTTCAGCAAGGGTCCTTGGTGAAAGACATAAGTTATAACTATATAAAAACCAAACTTCTGAACAAACGAAACATGTGATAGTTTGTCAAATGACTAGCTCATTAAAAATAAATAGAGGCGAGAAAATGGGCGGGATGGTCAACGGCTCAAAACAAGTAACTTTTGAGTTCAGATAAGTACCTGTCATGTCAGGTTGGCCCAAAACACTTAGTGTTTAAAAGTTGTAGATGTGGCTATCAATAAGTAGGGTGTTAATTATGGCTACAAATATCATATCATTTCTGTAACGACCAAACTTTTGATAATTAATGCAATAAAGAATCATTCTGCTTTCTCGTAAATTATAAATAATTATTGTAAAGTAATCATGATTTATTAATAATAATAAAGTCTTTTGATTAATTGTTCCCTTAAGAATTAGTAATGGTTTATATAAATATTAAGATGATGGAAAATATAAGGACTAAAGGTGATAAAAGAATGCTTAGGGGACTAGAGTGACATTCCCAAACTTAATAATCAACTTAAGTAAACCCTAATTATCCTTAAGTCCAACTATTGGCCATTCTTCCCTACCTCCTAATTGTTGGCCGTGAGTTTCAAGAGAGAGATCTGCAGCCAAGGATTTTGCAATTGTGACTCGTGAGAGGATCAAGGTTTAGCAAGCATTCTCTTCTCCACAAGTATTCTAGCCTAGTTGTTGTTGTGTAGGGGTTTTGATGGGGAATTATTGAATTAATCGGCTAAGGGTTCATAGCCGAGAGATGACGTACAGTTTTCTTCTAGCTTGATAGGCTTCATTATTTAGTCTTATATTCCTAGTATTTAGATTCAATGAAATTAAACCTCCATATGATAATCAGATAACTATGGCTTGAAAGTTACGAATGAAACATAAGATATTTGTTTCAATTCAGTTCATGGTACATGTGTGGTTGTGTGATTAATCCAAGGCATGTGTGTGTATGAATTGCGTGAGAAAGTATTGTGTGTTCTGTATGTTGAATTCAAAGGCAGCTTGGATGAGTGTAAGGCAGTAAGGGTGTCAATTAATTCTCAAGTGTGTGGGTGTGTGTTTCAATTTGCGAATGGCATTAGGTAGAAGGTTGTTTCTTGTTAATTACAATTCAATGGATAACAAAAGAGGTGCATGTAGAATGGTTTGCGAGAACAAAAGGACTAGTGAGTGTGTGATTGTTGCGATGAGCACCGAAACACCGAAGTGTGCGTGAGCAGGAAAATGATGGTGTACTTGTGATAGTCGCTAATAAAGATGAGTGTGTGCATGGTCATGATGTCACAAAAGGTGGTTTGGTCATTAATAGCTTATGTATAGGTATATGCATGTCACTAATAATAATATAAGATTTGCATGTATGGGTGTCACTAGTAATTGATGTGTATGCATGGGTGTTTAGTGCCAAGAGGTTTTCGAGTGTGTTTAGTGTTAGCGACAAATGGAGAATTAAACTTGGTGAGACGTATCTAATAAATGTAACTGTTGTCGTGTAGTTAGTCGTAACTTTTCCATAGGTTCGTAAATGAGGGTGTTGATAAACCTAATACGGTAGTGAATTTAGACATGTACGCAAACGCAGATAATTATGATATAAATAAGAAGTGGATAATGAGATTGAACAATTCGTGAACATATTCCGACTCGATGTTGCTTGTATCGTTGTAGGCTGGCTTCGAGTGTTCATTAGAGGCTTGGAGGAGTGCGGTTGCTGCTGAAATCATCGAGGTGAGTTCAATAGAATTTACAAAAACCGAGTACATAGACAAAACGGGTATTTGATAAAGGTTTTCTTGATAATCGCTTAACGGTGATGATTACGTGTATATGAATTGAGTAACTAATCTTTGGTAACGCATGACTAGGGTTATTGTTAGTATGACACTACTTAACATGGGATAAAAGTGGAATCTAACCTAATTGGCACATAGGTTATAGAAATACAATATCTATGATTTGGTTATATGTTATCGTAGAATTAATATATCATATGCTCGATGATTTATGATTTACGGTACGTTAGCTACTTAGTTCCATATACCTTATGTGGATCTTACATGTAGATATATTACATGTATGGCGGTTTGGTAAAGTATGTGATGCGATATGTTGATACCTGATATGCATGCTATATTGGAAATGTGTGAAGCGAATTGTTGCATGTGTGATGAATTGGAATTAATATTATATAATGTAATTGCTTAGTTGCATGTTAACGAATGAATTATGATTTGTATGCACTATCGGACTTAGCGGGCGGGGTAGAGACCTATCCTACTCACATACGGAGTTTGGGCCTAGTAGGTTAGTTGTGATCTTCTAGGATATCTACTGCAGTATAAACAGCAGGCCTAGTTGGTTATTGTGACCTTCTAGGACAAAGTGCTAGCCAATATGAGTCACCGGGTTTTCTAGATAATCCGTGTGACACATGGTATGTGGGTACCTAGGTACTTGTGTACTGGAGTGATGTGTGACCTTGCGGTTAAGGTCATATGCAGAACATCACAAGGGTGTGAGGAGAAGATGGACGGTTGACCTCCGTTTGTACTTGCACACTAAACGACAACGCGAAGTACTTATACCTCGCACAATCGGAGTAGCGAAAGCAGAGATACTCTCGGGATATATGTTTCGGGTGGGAGTCACGACCCACTTGGTGCATGGGTTGGCCGAGCACGTGAGTTGTGAACTTTGGGTTTCCTTGTGGGTTTAGACTCTACAGTAGGAACACCTTAACGGTATACGATTATGATACACGATTATGATATACGGTTATGATACATGATTATGATGGTGATATGACTATATGATGAATTTGATTCGGTGTGATAAACATTTGACCCGTTATATGTTACCTGATTTTGGGTATACGGTTACGGACACAATTGCTTGTATGGTTAATGATTCAGTGAATAAAATGATACATATCTGGCATAATGGTTATACGGTTATACGGCATCCGGTGTCATTAATGACCAATTAGTTTAATGGTTCGATTTACACGTTTGATTCTTGACCGTTTATATGTTATGTGTTTCCGGGTATTGATGGGTCAAGTATGCGCGCGCGCGCGGGGGGGGGGGGGGATGCTTATTGAGTATTCGTTCACCGTTTAACTATTTTACGAATATTTGGAGGGCTTGACTTTATATTTTCTGCTATTGACTAACGAGGTGTTAGCTAACACTTGTATCTTTTTTAAATGTGTCTTGTACTCGTGCAGATAGCTTGCGGTTGGCCTTGTGAGATGGGGTTACTTCTGGATAGTTCTCGGTTATAGTTTAATCTGTTTTACTAGCTTGGTACACCGGATGTTTTAAAGTTACGGTTTTCGGATTCGAAAGTAATGTTGTGGTTCTATATGGATAGACATGAATGTTATAGCGTTTATATTCACGTATTGTGATGAAAAGTCTCCCGTTGCAAATTATTGATTAAATATTGAAAAGTTTTTATAAATGGCAAATTTTTGAAAACCACGGTGTTACAATTTCAACTCTATATATTAGGTTTTCGAGAACTAAAAGTACTCTTTGGGAATTTTTGACTCATTAATGCTTTGAAGTTGTACAGAAAGTATAGAAGGGCGGCACTCTGATAATAAGAATGATGCTAGGACAAACCTGCAGTTTCGGAGCACCACTTCTCTCAGTCTCTCGAGACGCGTTTCAACCATGCCAAGCTGAAAAGGAAGAATCATTATAATCAAGAACATTACTAAAAGCAAATTAAAAAGATAGAGCAGTAAATTTGATTTTAAAAAATTATTAAAAGAACAAACAAACAGTAAATAGAAGTTTTAAACTTTTAACCTACTTCAGTTTTTAATTCTTTCGCCATTTTTGCATGAGAAACCTCCTGAGCAAGCTGTATATCTAACTGTGCTTCTGCTTCCTCCTTTTTACGTCTTTCATCCTAAAAGTTCATAGTATTAAAAAGTTACCAAATGACCCTCGAACAATTACAATATTTCCCCTGTTTGCTATATAATTTTATTTTTTTAAAAAGAAAGCTATCAACTCCTTCGATTATATTTACCTCTTCATCAACTTTTGGCAAAAGCTGCAACCATTTCTCCTCAAATTTTGCCAATAAAGTCTTGGCCATCACATGAACATCATTTCTCTCATCATTATATTTCATGGCGTTCTTAAAAATTAATCTCACATCGGCACATATTTCTCGGACATTTTTATACCCAGTGCCATCTTTTGCCTCCATTTTGTTCTTTATTGTACTGAAGTCCATTGGCTTTTCAATTATCTAGATTGAAAATTGTACACCAACATAAAGTGAGCAATGCCACACACCATAAAGGAAATACAGATTTTTTGAAATGCATGAAGGTAACAGGAGATCAATAGAAAAGGTTGTAGAAAACTAGAATATGTGCATGCATCTTTATAGCATACCTTATTTTTATTAACTAGAAAAATTCAAAGGCCTTTGCCTGCTTACTCTATCAAAATGGAGAAAGAGAAGGCATGTATCATCATGAAATGTTTATGACACAACTCTAAAAAAGTAAATAATTACCTCATAGTAATCATGCAAACCAAGTCCCACAACGTCCACAGGTTGCATGAACGGTCCAGCCCACTTGTGCCCCGTGAACCGAAGATAGTAAAGGAAGTTCAAACACACAAACATGTTTGGGTAATAAGAAACAAGAGCAAGCTTTATCATAATTTAAAATTTAAGTATATGAAGATTTATTGCAATTTTAGGTTCCCATTTCTTTACAAATTTTCCCTCCACTCTCCAGATTGTAAGCCCAATCTTAAATCTATTCACAAGTATATTGGGCCTACTTTTGTAACATATACACGGGTGATGGGACTCATTCAAATGAAATTTTTTCCATGATAAAATGGCGCATACCTATTCAAATATAGTATGATGAAGCAAAGCTGGTGTAGACAAGCAATCCCTAATCACTATAGAATATTTTTATCTTTGTCTTAGAATGCTTCCTAATTGAGCCATTACCCCCAATTTACAGCCCACAAAAACCACTAAAACAGAAAATCCAATTGATTCACATTTTATGAAAAGTTTGGCAAATAATTATTCAGTCTAAATGGATAATTTCAACAAGAAGATGCAAAGGATATATGATGTGCTGACGTAATAATCCAGCAAACTGTCGCATAAGATCTTGCATTCTCTTTGCAGCAGCTGCTTCTCTGCGGGACGCATCCTGCTGCCGCCTTTTGAAGCTGGTCATTTGTTTATCTTTATCTTTGTCTTTCATTACTGAACTAGCTTTAGAAGTGTTTGACTGCTTCTTATTAGTCCTTGAGTAGAACTGCTCAACTTCGTTCAACCGTTTTTCAAGCTGTTATATCATGTCAAACTAAAATGAAATACATATGCATACGTATTGAAGAATGTGATGCAATACGATTAGCAAAAAACAATTAAAAAACACACGCAGAAAGGCAACTAATTCATATTATGCAATGAAATCTACTACTTGCATAATCATTTGAACCCGCATTAATAGAATATCTCATCAGTCTGTAGTATCCTAAACCTAAAACCCATAATATATAATAGGCAAATGCTAGCCTTTAAAATTACAGAAACTTCAACCATGATTAAACATGACAACCACTTTTCTCTCCCTCCAACATACCCATCAGTGATTTTTTTTTTCTGTCATCTGAAAAACAGTAAACCAGGTGCTCTTTCTTTGTAACATTTTGCTATTCACTAACCATTCCCCAAGCGCTATTGTTAGCAAAACTCTATAAAATGGTCAATTTTGTTGACATCTAGCTAGTGGAATATCAAAAGGTGATTCACAAGTAAAATAATCATTAGTTCCTTACAAGCGTAGCAAGCAATACCTTTGCTAGACACATGACTTCAACATTAATCATAAAATATGGAAGAATATGATATAAATCAAACTGGCAAGGAAAACGACAACGGCAAAAGGCACCGTTAGTCGGATGCTTGATTGATAAACCCTGGAATTCGAGAACCAGGAGGTCTCCCAAAACGAAAGAACAATTATCTGCCTACTAGACAATGGGGTGGCCAGCCCCTATTTAAAGCCAAAACCCTAATCAAGTAATTATAGAAATAAACCATAATAAGGAAATAACTATAATTATTATTAATAATGACATCTAGCCCCCTGTAGTTCCTATTATGCTCCTTCTGCCCGTTTCTTGCAATGGTAAACTCGTCCCGATTGGTGATTCATATCAGAATACTAATGATCAAAATGAACAATTTGATAGACATCCAACCAAGGGTGTATCGTTTAGAATCAAGATTTGAACTAAAATAGTTGTGGAAAACATCAAGGTTTATATGTTCATGGTCAACAAAAGGTGGACAGCTGCTCAAAAAAAAAGGCGGGCCAGTCAAACAGGATCTACCATAACTCCATAAGAGCCCCTGATGAAGATACGAAAGTTACCTATTTCCATTTGAACTTTAGGATCAAAATTGATATCTATGAAAGCAAACCTGGATGTGATCTAGCTCAATCCTCTAGCATATAAGCCCCTAAAGCTTTAAAAGCTTCTATCCAGGACAGTCTCTTTCTTAGACAGTTAGACTAAGATCATAATAGCTCAGATTAAAGAATAGTAGAATGAACTATGATAAATAGCTCAGATTCAGGAACAGAAGCATGGCCTAGTAAAGAAACAATAAATTCACTCGTTCATGACCTATATTTAGGGTCTCCTAGAGCCAATTCTTTATAATAAAAATTCCAACATGATAGCTTAACATTTTTTGGCTGAATTTCACTATGCAAGACTTGCGGTAAGGTATCGTTTCCTAGAAAGACAGATAACACCCGATAATCCACAAATTCGCATCAATGCTATAGTTTGTTTGCCATTTCATTATAAAAACACAAAATAACAGGAGCAAAAAGACAAAGCCGTTCCTTATTTAATATCTACTAAAAATAAAGTTTCCTCAACAACTGGAATTGCAAAGATCGTCATCAATTAACCGTGCGTCATCATCTAACATAAGAAAATGACAGGCATATAAACTGGGAAAATTTAACAACCGGAAGCACTTGGACTTTAAATTTGAGCTACAAAAATCGTACCTCATCAACTTTAACGAAGATCACATCAACATTCTGCCCTAATTCCTCCACAAGCGCGGGTTCTCCTTCGCTTCGAACCTCCGGGGCAGGCCCGTCTATTGTTTCCATCAGATTTCTGAGATTCAAGCCACTATCCAAAGACTGTCGGTTAAGAGCTATTTCCGAAGTAAATAGAGCTCCGATGGGATCGGCCGTTGGCGTGTGTCGCCGGAGATGCCCGTGGTTGAAAGAGATAACAAGGGTTTGGACTTGGAACCAGGTTGGGGGTTTTGGGGGAGGGGGTGTCACCGTGTCAGGAAAGATGAATGAAGAAAATTGTTTTTGTTTTAATTAAAGAAAAAGATAAATGATGTGTCCAATAAAATTACTAGACTGTCCCTACACTTTTTTCTATATTGCAATAACTAGTTATTGTTTAGACCATCAGCATCCAATCCAACTTACCCAATGTCATATCAGCATCCACATCATCTTCCACCTTCAACCCTATCAAACCCACAAACCCTCATCCAACCCCACACCAAATATTAATAAAATATATATATTAAATAAGAGAGAAAAAGAGAAGAAGAAAAAAAAAAAAGCAACCCGCAACGGGTTCACCAACTAGCTGGGCTCTCAACCCAACCTCACCCCATCATCAGCAATGGTGTTCTCATCAGGTTGGGCAGGAAACCCGCCATCGGGTAGTAGGTGGTCTTATTATTATTATTTTTATCTCAAGGATGGAGTAGGCAGTAGGTGCATGTGTGCCTTCGAATATTCTTCCGCTACTTTTGTAGCCATAAATAAAGGCGAGATTTTTTCATCTCAACCATGTGTCTGATAGAATGCCGACAATCAACAGTCTCTTCATAGTCTTCTTGTTGCTGTCGTCTAAGCCGTTTCTTTCGAGGGTTTGCCGTGCTTCTTCTTACTCTACTCTTATTCGCAGCGATCTTGGCCCCCGTCCTGCCGACGAACAACCGCTCTCCAAGATCGCAATTCACAAAGCTTTTATTGATCTCCATGGATCAGCTTTCATTCAGGCCGACCCTCTTCTTCTTGGTGTGCAGGTAAACGTAGTTAATTATGTTATTCTTCTCGTGCTTTCTTGTTGACTCTCATTTATGACTACTCTGATATCGCAATAACCAATTTCCAAGTTAATGATTCTTAAATAGTCATAATTTGCCCTGCACTCACACCATCAATGGTGATTGTTAAAAGCACGTCCAAAATTATCTATTGCACCATGTTTTATTACACTTTATGTTGAAAAATTTATTGTATAATGTGTTTTTCAGTAACTTTGGACACAAATTATTATATGTATATGTGTTATATATAATTAAACTCTAATGGTTTAGGTTTACCTTAGGGGGAGCTTTGAAACTGTTTATTTTGTGTCCAAACTGGAGTGAGTGTGAATGAGATATAGGCACTCAAAGTGGAGTAGTTAGATTGAAATGTAGGAATACAAATGGGTGGGAAAGTGATCCCACACAGGAGAATGTATGAACTTTAAGTAAGTTTATAAGCATCGAAGTGGAAGGCTTCGAACCTACGACCTTTAGGTTACCAACAATGCACACTGTTTTAAAGGGGCGAGTAGCACATTTTAAATGACCGGTATACGTTCTGAACTTTTTTACATTAAATGAATCAAACTGACCAGTGGCACTGGTTAACTCGGGATCATATGATTATCAGGTCATTTATGGTTATGTAATCTGCAAGAAAACTAAATAGTTAAATTACTCATATACCTTTATAACTTTATTTCTATCTAGTAGTTCAATAATGTATGCAAAGGTGACCCTAGTATTCAACTTTTTTCGTTAAGGATACCGCTATGTTGAAACTACCTTATTGGCCACCCAACTACCCAAGCATGTATCCATTTTCATTTATACCAAAGTCGGGAAAAAAAATCTGAATATTGGATAATGACTATAAGCACACTTATTTTTGCATATTGGTACGATGATAATATCACATTCACTTTCAGAACACTCATCCAAACACTCTTTGTTAAGTTGGTGCGATACAAGTTCAAGAACTGGACTCTTATTGTAACATAAAAGTCCATGTGATCCATGCTCTAACCGGAACTCAGTTTATTAATTTGGTCAAAAACGTACTCAATAAATTCATAATCTGTCAACCTGTTATTGTATCTATAACTAGAAACTATCTTGTTCTTCTGTATTGTATTTCAAAATGTTTTCATTTTTGGAATAAAATCTGTTAGTTTCCTGTTCAAAATTTCTGATTATTTAGCATTTGATTTCATAATAGGGCGAGGATACTGCATGGGTCAATGTGGAGCTCAAGTACCCAGAACCATCTGAGAACGACTGGGTTGGAGTTTTTTCACCTGCAAACTTCAAGTACTGTTCATATTTTATGTACCTGCATTCCCATGCAACTAGTGGTAGCAATTTCGAGTCATTTGCTTATGAATGGGTCGACTTGGGTTATGTTTCATCTCAAAAGGGGTCAAATTGCTAACAAAAAATAATCTAGCTATAAAGGAAATGGTTCTAAAGTCACTGAAAGTGTATATATAGTACATACAACCTACTGAATCCTTTCATTCAAAAACTAAATTTATTAGTGGAAGAATATATTTATCGGACCATATTTAACACAAGTTATTTAATAATAGCCCGCTAAGGTGGGATTAGGTATTGTTGTTGTATTTATAAAAAAGATCGGGGAGAGTGTTTTGGGTCAACTCCAAATCATTTCAATCCACAAAAAATATGACCTGTTTTGACCTGTCCATCAGCCTATTTTGCCACATCTACTTGCAACATTTGTGTTTGCTATAAAGTTATTTATGCTGATCAATTTTGTAAAATATGGCAGTGCGTCAGATTGCTACTTTGAATCTGGCACATCACATGAGGCTCCATACATATGCACAGCCCCTATAAAGGTATTGCATAATAATATAACTCAGGCTTTTGAGAATTGAGGTAGTTTTAGTTTTTTTTTTTTTTTTGTGACTTTGTGTGTTGTTGTGACCAATATTGTATCACCTGAAACATTTCTTATGCAGTACATGTTTGCAAACCACTCCAGTTCCAATTATGTAACAACAGGAAAATCCACATTGAGTTTCCAATTAATCAATCAGCGTGCAGATTTCTCCTTTGCATTATTTTCTGGCGGCTTGGACAACGTGAGTGCGTTACTTCTTCTTACTGTTTTTGTCATTTATGTTTTTTAGATGAGTGAGAACTTAGAAGCTGTTGTTTCTACTACTATCCCTTTGACTTTGAGTAATTTTGCTATTTGGATTACAGCCGAAATTGGTGGCTGTTTCAGATCCTATATCATTTGCAAACCCTAAGGCTCCTGTTTATCCACGCCTTGCACATGGGAAGGCTTGGGATGAGGTATATTTTTTTGGTCGAGTGGCTGGGTTAGGTAAAGGGGTCAAAACTGGTTCGGACTGAACCAAAACCTTTTTAGCATGAGTGGAAACATGCTAGATCAAATGCATTGACCCAAATGCTTCCTTTTATTTTATTATAAATAACTAATGCTTTAATTATGATTACAAAAAAAATATAATTCACCGTTATAATAATAATCTATGTTTTGATAAAGTGATTTAAGAGGTTCCATGCATTATAAATACACTTTTTAGTGTTTTTCGACCCATTTGACCTGTTCTCCTTTTAGCTGATATTTTTTTTTTAATTTGACCCGTTTGAGATACAAATACAACCCAAATCAACCCTTTCATAAGTATATTCGTCGAAATGGCCACCTCTAATATGATGTTGACTCTCGGTGTTTTTGTAGATGACCGTTACATGGACAAGTGGCTATAACATTGATGAGGCGGTTCCATTTGTCGAGTGGGGTTGGGAGGGCGATAGCCCAAAGCGCTCTCCAGCAGGAACATTGACATTTACACGTGGCAGCATGTGTGGTACAGTGTCATCTTGAATAATATAATAAGTAGTTGATGAATCCATATATGTTTGTTAGAGCTTATTTATAAATGCTCTCACTATGTATAATGCTGAAGTTACTGAAATACAAGCATACCTACATAGGTACCTAAGTACCTTGTACACTTGTACAACCATCAAATTCTAATTATAAATCCTCTGACACTTAGTTTTCTTATGGCTAGCATGAAACTCATTATCCAAATTTGCTTTTGACCCTTAAACAGTCAGAAACAGAATATGTTTATCCAAACATTAAAAAGCTGATATTAGTAAAGCAGTTTCAAAAAACATATCCAAACACCACCTTATAGTACTTACATTTTTTTGGCATCTGTAATAATTACTTACTGTGCCTGCAGGTCCCCCTTCGCGTACCGTTGGATGGCGTGATCCTGGTTTTATTCACACTAGTTTCTTGAAAGAACTATGGCCAAACACTATGTATGTTCTGCTTATTTTAGTAAAATCCAAATATATATGTAGGGGTGACAATTTTAACCCATTTACTTGACAATGGGTTGACTCGAGTTAGACTTCATTAAAAAGCTTACCTAATAGTGCAATGGGTCAAAAGGGTCAAATCTATAAACTTAAGAGTGATAGGAGTGGAAGGGGGATATGTGTGGGGTGGGAGTCACCACCCAAGTGGTGAAGAGGGGTGCCACACCATGATTAAGTGGTGGAGATGGTTGGGGGTGAGTACCACATGGGGTGGGCAAAGTGGTGGTGAGTTGTGGGCCATATTCCTCTCTCTCTCTCTTAAGTGCGTCCCAAAATTTGGTGTGGTGAGTAGTGACCACTACGAGGCTGAGTGGTGACTTAAGTGGTTGGAGAAAAAAGCTGATGTGCGGTGTGGGGAATGCGGTGAGATGTGAGGGTTACAAATACTCTAAACTTAAAGATGAAACAGGACAAATGGTTTAAAGTCTCCCATAGTGTTATATGAATGTTTTCAACCTCTTAAATCAATTTATTCAAACAATCAGATATCACTTTAAAGGTATAGTGCTTATATTCATGTTTAGTACATAAATTGTTTATCAAATTTCCAAAAAAAATGTTAGCAGGTCAATTTAACCCGACCTGACCCATTTTCCCTGCAATAAAAATACCCATTATGTCCTGTTACCCAACCTGCCCATATTGCCATCTCTAGAGATATGAGAAAAGAGTTGGCTAACTTTCTTGTTATATTCTGACCCAAATTTGGTTGCGAAAAACAATTCTCCAGGTATAATTATAGGATTGGGCACATGCTGTTGAATGGATCAATTGTTTGGAGTAAAATGTATTCATTCAAATCATCTCCATATCCAGGACAGGACTCATTGCAACGTGTTATTATTTTTGGAGACATGGGGAAGGTAATATATGTAAAAAGTTTCTTAAGTTTTTCTATTTTGAATTGCTTTTTAATGGTTTGATTTAATCATCAAATTCTCTCTCTAAATTAAAAATTTACATCTATTTTGCAATTTTTGCTGCCACCCATTTTTCAGGCAGAACGTGATGGCTCAAATGAATATGCAAGTTATCAGCCAGGATCACTTATTACTACGGACCAACTAATCAGTGACCTTGATAATTATGACATTGTTTTTCATATAGGAGATTTGCCATATGCAAATGGATATCTCTCACAGTGGGACCAGTTCACAGCACAAGTCGAACCCATAGCATCCATAAAGCCTTACATGGTTGCAAGGTTTGGATTTCTTGTGTTCTAGTAGAGGTTGCAAAAATGGACGGGTCATGTGGTCTTGGTAATGGGTCAAAACGTTTAATTTTTGATACCGGTCACATTGACTTGAAACACGTTTGTCCAAGATTTTTATATATAATAAGCGTGTTGAATATGATTACCAAAAGGATCTCATTTCACTAGCAAATTAATATTTGAATAAATATGATTTAAGAAAGTTTACCATTGTTTTTTATTCCGCAGTGGCAACCATGAACGATCTTGGCCCAATTCTGGAGGCTTCTATGCTACTACAGATTCAGGTGGGGAGTGTGGTGTGCCTGCCGAGACTATGTACTATGTTCCTGCAGAGAATAGAGCTAAATTTTGGTGAGAAAGATGAATTTTTGTTTGATCATGTTATAGGTAAACAAATAGGAAACATTGAATATGGTCATAAGCTTCAATAAAGTACAACAGTTTCCCTTTCAAAATGTCACAAAATAGCAGCACTTCCCATTTTTGGTAATATATCTAAGAGGTGGCAAGATGAGGGTCAAAAGGTAGCTTTGGTGTGGGTTTTCTGAAACTTTTTAAAAGAAAGATTGTATTATTTCAATAATATTCTAAAATTTGACTTGTTCCACCTATTTGACCAGTTTCTTGTTAACCATGACAGGTACTCAACAGATTATGGGATGTTTCACTTTTGTATAGCAGATTCAGAGCATGATTGGAGGGAGGGTTCAGAACAGTATGCATGGATAGAGAAGTGTCTGGCATCAGTTGACAGAAAAAAGCAGCCATGGCTCATCTTCTCAGCTCATCGTGTGCTTGGATATTCTTCAAATAGTTGGTATGCAATGGAGGGCTCTTTTGAAGAGCCCATGGGAAGAGAACATCTGCAGAAACTATGGCAGAAATACAAGGTGGACATTGCGTTTTATGGACATGTACATAATTATGAAAGGACCTGCCCTATATACCAGGTACCATGTTCTTTATTTTTCTTTTTATTCCTTAAAAGTATAGTATATTGTCCATAACCTAGTAAAGTGATAATAACTTTAACTAACAGTTGCTTGGTCTTTGTTTTATTAGAAAAAAAAATCACTTTGGCCAATGTACTTCTACAATTACTTATCTAACCGCAACTAATGTTCCCATCATTTTTCATTTTAACCAATTTTACGTGATCGCCAAAAATACGACATTCTTCCAACATATATGCCCTTGATAGGTTTTTAAATCTAAACCTTTTGATAACTCAAACTGGTTAGCTCACTTTTGTTCAAAACATAGGATACATTATCCAAATGAATTAATGTAGTAGTCAGGTGACCGGTACTTCTTTTACTTACTAGTAAGTGGCAATTACGACCCCTATACTTGTGAAAGCCAAACGGGTTAAAAAAAATAAGAGAATAGATAAAAATGAAACGAGTCAAAAGTCACCCAAGATGTTCATATTCCCTGTTACCAAATCTCTTTGGGTCATAATATTTATTTGCTGATCCATAATTCTTGTGTTGGTGTAGAACCAATGTGTGAACACGGAAAGATATACTTATTCTGGCACTGTAAATGGGACAATCCACGTTGTTGTTGGTGGAGGTGGGAGTCATTTGTCAGATTTTACTGAGATTGATACGGTTTGGAGTTTGTATAAAGATCATGATTGGGGGTTTGTCAAACTTACCGCGTTTAACCATTCTTCACTTCTTTTTGAGTACAAGAAGAGTAGGGATGGGCTCGTTTATGATAACTTCACTATCTCGAGAGACTATAGAGACGTCTTGGCATGTGTACATGATGGGTGTGAACCTACCACTTTGGCATCATAAACTGATGTGAATTACTTGAACTATTGTATTTGGTTGGCCCTTAATGTTGCCCCTTGTAAACTCAAAGCTTATTGTTAGGTGATTGGAGGTTGGGAGATGATAAGACATTAGATATGGTGGTTGTATATTGTTTATAGTTATAACTATGTACTTTGTATTCGACTTATAGTACTTAATAAGGTATTAGTAACCTGTGCATCGTGACGGGAAACAAAAATAATGATTATATTCAATGATGCACTATAGTCCCCGAGAAGATGGATTAATTAACAAGAGAAATATAATAATATAGCTAAGACCTTGTTTAATAAAAAAATGATTAAGAGCTTAATGATTCATGATAAATTTATTTACATCTTGATTTAGTTAACTCTTATTATTAACAATTTTATGTAACTATTACTAGAGTTATGTTCAATAAAGTCCATGTAAAAAAATAGTCTTAAAATTTTAATATTTAATCATAGATGATTCAGTATATAATCACATGTGATTTATAAAAGCATCACATGTGAATTACGAAAGTACGATTTAAAATACAATATGGACTATTGATGCCATTTAGGACTATGAATGAAGTATATATTATATTGAACATTCTTCACAAGTTATAAGTAACTCATGCTTTTTATTAATTAAGTCGTGAACTTCATTTTTTAAGTCATTGATTAATTCTTAAAAAACCACCAAACTCCATTTTAAAGTTTTAATATATCTCGCATTAATTAAAAAAAAGAAGAGAATTTATTTAATTATAAAAATTTGATTTACTTAACCGTTGGGAGATGATTTTTTTTTTATATAAATAAATCCGAAATTTCCCCTTCCCGGGTGCTCCTCCGCCGAGTCAACTTCCAATCGACCATCCTAGGACGACGGTGCAACAATTAACCGCCATGGACGGCCATGCTACACCGTCGAAAAACCCTAATGGCGCTTCCAAGTTCCTTGTCGATCTTCCTTCTAAAGGCCTTTTCTCATCCTCCGTCATCTCTTCCAATTTGGTAATTCTTCATAAACCCTACTTTTCTTAATTCTTATGAAGTTTGTGATTCACTGGGTCAATTGAACCGCTACCTTTTTCACTCATTGTGTTTTGTAAATTGGGTTTTTGGCCAATGACGTTAGGGTAAAATGTAACTTTGTACATTTGAATTAGGGTTTGTTGATTATGATTGTCGTTACTAATGCTGCTTCAATCCATAACTATCCATCGAATTTGTGGTTGTTATTTCTCTTATAGTTAAGTTTTTGTTTGAAAAGAATTGAACTTGCTGGTTTATGCAGTTAAACGATCTATCATATTAAACTTGTGATAAATTATCAATATCTTCCAAATTGATTTGAAGATTGAGCTTAAAGATTGTTAGTTATATGCACCTTTTAGATGAATTTCTTTTTCTGGTTGAAGTTTGAGCAATGAACATATAGAAAGGAGAGGTATTTTCACTGAATCACACAATGTGGGAGTAAAGGCTCAAATTTCTTTTCATATCTGCTGTAATTCGTACACACATCCCTTATTCTTTTGATATAGGGTAAGAAATCAAGAAAAGTTAGGAAGCTATGACAACCCTTATTCTATGATTTACAAGCTTAAATTCTTAAACAATTAAATTATGTTGATTGTGAAGACTTATATAGTTATATAGTTCTTTCTCAAGTTTTTAATGATGGGTATTTTCCTTGAATCATACAATGTGGGAGTAAAGACTCAAAATTTTATACTTCAAATCTGCTGTAATTTGTGTATATCAATCCATTTATAGGGTAAGAAACCATCAATCCATTTATAGGGTAAGAAACCATATACACTTAGGAAGCTATGCCAATCCTTATTCTATGATTTTACAAGCTAAGAAACCTAAAACAACATAATTATGTTGATCATGATTCATGAAGACCTATATGGTTCTTTCTCAAGTGTTTGATGATTACAATGATGTGTCATAAAGTCAGTAAGAAATACAAATCCTTCATGTTATCTATTTTGAAGCATTTGATTGGTTTTAAAGGTGTACGTGAACATAAAATCGTACATTATGCTTTTGTGGATGTTCGGATTATGCTTTTGTTATCTTTTCTTTTCTTGTTTTAATCAGCTATTTTGCTTTGTATGCAATTACACAGGGTGGACTGCGGGTCTATGTAACTGATCATGACACATCACCTCCAGGTTATCTTCAACAGTCTATATTTACTATTGGGTTGGATCATGGCACCCCCATCCTATGATGTGTGTGAGTGTGTTGACCTTTGATGTGATATGTGTGTCTGAGAGAGAGGGGTGGGGTACAATCAAGTATCAACAACACCCTTACTATATGCTAATGACATGATCAAGACTCTTATTTGCAAACTTGTAATACAAGTACATTGACCATTTTTAATATCCTTAAACAGTTGTCTAATAAATATGGTAGAATAAAGAAATCTTGAAGGTGGCCAATATTTGCGTGTTCAGCTGTAGGACTGACTTTGATGTTTCTATCACTCAGAAAATCAGCTTATAAAGACTGATCAAGTGAACATATTGATCAGATCACTTCTCCTAAAGCAACAGCAGAAGGGTGGGTCAACTTCAAAGGGTTCAAAGGGTGTAGGCACAAATGAGAGCTCAAGAAAGAGGTAATCTCTATATTTTATGCCTACTGGTTTTGTTATGTTTGATGTATGCCTTCATGACGTTTGGTATTTAGTTATTCTTGTGACGAAAGCAGAGACCCATTTGAAACATTCTTGTTTTATTGTTGTATCATCATTGTATCTACAGGGCTCTAGAAAGAGCGGCGGATGGTAGGGCTTCTTCTAAAAGGGCAGCATCCACCACCCAAAATGGTACCCGACAAGGTCTGATTTACAGTTTGTTTGTATGACTTGGAGGTGGAATAATGGGTGGGTTGGTGACGAGTCAAAATGGGTTTGGGTCAAAACGACTAATATCTTAGGTGTGGGAACGAGGTCGGGCACTCAGGTCAGGTTGATCCAAAGTACTTTTACCCAAAAAAGTTAAATGTGTTTTTATAAATAGTATAGCATGTCAAATATGGTTACAATAAATTCTATTGTTCCAATAATAATGTAACTGTTTTTTTAATACATTGATTTAGGAGGTTTTATGCATTAAAAAACACTTTGGGTGATTTTGACCCATTTTGTCTTTTACCTCAAGTAATGCTCTATTTGAATTGTTAGAGATAAAATTTAACCCGATTTGACCGATTGATAAGCAAATCAGTTGAATTTGCCATCTCTACTTTAGATCCCCTGAACCGATAAATTTATTGGCTAATATGGGGGCAAAAGTATTCTTTATGATGTGTTTAGTGACCTTGTTAATTGATTTAATTGCTTGCATTTCTCGAGTATCTAGTAATGTTTTTGCATCATGTAGAGGGTTTCAAATCACAAATACCTGAAAATCTCCAAAGTTTTACCGTGGAAAGACTTCGTGCGCTTTTGAAGGATAGAGGCCTTTCTGTAAGAGGGAAGAAGGTATGTAACTTTCTTTACATAATTCTTTTACATTGTTGAATGGTTCATGCCATTTCATAAGCACATAACTATTTATTAGCAGCCAATATATAAATTTGTAGAATGCCAAATCTATTATAGCTCGGGATGTAAAAAGTGCAAATATTTGGAAATAAGCATAGATTGTCACATTGCATTATCTGCATCCACATATAAATTCTGAAACTAGTATCAACATTCATGAACATCCAAAATATTCGAGTGTCGGACACAAATTCAGAATTAAGATAAGGTTATAATTGTAAAACTAAAAGTTTCTCGATCAAATGTGAAACAAAAACATCGATCAATATAGTTGGGAGTTGGGACGCTCCTAGGTGGTTTTGTTTAAGGTTGGAAAATGGCTTTGACCTCTGTTTAGAAAAGAGTAAAAATATCCTTAAAGAAGTTAATGAATTAGATAATCTTTCTCTAAACAAATAGTTAAACCCTAGTAGAGTTATGGTTCCACATGCGCGCACACGTATATACACCTCTCTTTATATAATATCATATTTACCATCTCTTCAGTTACTTATAACTGTTTGTGCCTATGAATAAACGAATGGGAAAACAACATTATCATCTTGAATCATCTCAGTGCCTAATGTTCTATTTGTTTATTCATGCGAAACATACTGGTTATATATTATTTACTATGGAATGGGTAACCATGATATTGTTATTGTTTTAAAGGGGTGAATATCATTGTGAAATTTAGAAGGCTAGATGTGACATTGTGAAGTTATATATATATATATATATATATATAGGGATGAGATCAAATAAAAAGAAAATTAAAGTAAAAAGTGTAAAAGGGATGATTATTTGATCATTTTTCGGTA